>VXAK01011321.1:182773-242038 GCA_013399435.1 Arenaria interpres
TTTTGGTGCATGCCTGGCACTTCTGCACAGATACAGCTACAGCTACATGGATGCACAGGTGCACTTCCAGCAAAAAGAGCTCTTCTTTTGTAGCAGCCTGAGCCTCTGGAGGAAAAGTTTTCCTGGGAAGAAAACTCCCATTTCTGGGCAAACTGCACAGAGCGTCTCATCCCAGCATTTCTGCTCTAGGAATATTTCTGTGCACCCTGAGCTCGGTTTTGCCTGCTGTGGGTCAAATCCCAGTGCCATCACCTGGATCCAGATTAGTGCCAGGAAGTGGCAAATTAGTGTCCAGATTAGTGTCTGGAAGGCCTAGGCCTGTTCAAATTAAAAGGTAAAGAAAGGGGGAGAAAAGGAGACGAAGAAAAAGGCAGTTTTATAAAAAGCTGTCTGAAAGCTGGATTCCCACCAAAATCGGAATGGAAAATATGATCAAACCTGAGGGAGAGAATTCTGGCCTGGAAGGATCCTGACCTTCCCGGGCAACCAAAGAGACCTATTACAGACTTGCAACCTGGCATTAAGACACACACATGTGGAGTGACAAATGCAGAAGCTTATAAGCCACGCCGTATAAATAGGGAGCTCTCGCAGCATCTCAGCGTAGTTTCTGATGAGATGTGAACAGACTCACAAGTTGTGGGAGATAGCATATGGCCTTGCCACTTGCAATATCAGGGCTGCAATGAGCCAAGAAAGTTGCTTCTAGCCTGGTGGCTCTTCACCATGACAAATGGTGCCATGAAGTCCTTCAGCTGGATGCCATCTGCCCACCCCGCTTGCAAAGCTGGTCTGGAGCCTTTCAGCAGAGATGCTGAGAAACCATAATTCTGGCATTGACCCCCAGAGATGTATTCACGGACAATGGGTAGGATTTATTTGTCTGGCTCCAGGCATCTACACTGCTCTCAAGGGAGGTAAGCAGAGAGCCACGCGAGGGACTTCTGCCTCTCCCCTCTGCTTGGTGCACTGCTCGTCCTGCCGACCCAGGGAAGATGGTTCATCTTGGGCCAGGCACAAAGAAGTCCCCGCACTAGAGCAGTCCCTGGGTCAAACACTTCACTTACAGCTGTGACCACAAGCAGGTGCTTCAGAGGCTCTATCACAGCTTTTCCCTTCGCCCTCTTCCTCACATCTGCTCGTTATATTTACCGCCGTCTCTCAAAATGCACATCATTACTTTGTTTTCGGTTCATGTGGTTGAACATGGTCATGGCCCCTAACTGCGCCTGCTGGGTCAGCTACAGCTCTAATGCCAGTAATGCTCAATTAGGGAATAACTTGCCCCCAGCAATCCAGCTCCTGTCTGCAAGAGATGGGGTCATGAAGAATCACCGCCCATCCATTTCCTCCTGGTCTCAGGTTCCTTCAGATGTTCAGCTGCAGAAAGTACAATTTTCCAAGCTGTAACTAGCCAAGGGCACTTACCACCAACAGCCCTGACCTAGAGAGGTTCCTTCAGAGCCACCTGGTCTCCCTGGGAAGCTTGCAAACCTCCTTCTATTGCATCGCATCTGACAGCAGCTCGTAAATCAGCCCACAGTTGCTGGCAACCCCTTTGAGGATCCTGGTCTGCTGTTTGCGTTTGCGATGAAGTATGTGTGCAGGTGAGGAGGGCCCTGGGGGGAGGCAGCCGGCTACGGAGGCAGCTGCCGGCTCCAGGAGCATCCACGGGTCCCACGCTCACACACGGGGGCTTGAGGCAGTCACGGCGCAGTAGTTTCATGAGGGGTGGATTCAGCCGTGACCCGTGAAAATTGCTGCTCAGCCGACCCCTTCCCACATCACCTGCAGCTGCAGCCATGCCAAGGGACACTGCAATTCCCTCCTCTTCCTCCCTGCAACAGCTTCACCTGATCATGTCAACTGGGTTTTTTTCCGGCCTGCTCCTTCCCCAGCAAACCCTCCTCTCCGTTTCAGCAGAGATTCAATCTGCAACATTTGGAGGTGATTACGTTTGAAATTGGGACCAGGGCTGCGAAGTAGCGCCGAGTTCACCACTTCCCCTCCTTTCCCAAGTCTGTCTTCAGGAATACAGTTTGATCCAAATCTCTGGATTTTCATACTATGGAAAGAGCCATAGACTAAAGTGTCCTGGACCAGATTTTATTTCTTCCCTTGAATAAACTGAAAAGTTTATTTGCAGCGCCAAAATAAAATAAAATAAAATACAGTGGTTAAAAATAAAACTCTGACTCTCACCAATAACAGAGCCCAGCAAGTATTTCCATCTAATAGTAATGTATTACATACAGACTCAGGGCTGTGTTCTCCTTTTGAAGATCATGGGAATTTTGCCATTTATTTCTGTATAAAAAGTAAAATGCTGAATACTCGGTAAGAGTCTGGTTGGCTGCTGACTGAAACACTTTGCAAAGTGAAATCATCCCAGGCTTTCTGTCCAAGAGCTGCTGCCTTCGCTGAGTCTCACACCAGTAACATGGGTTTGGAAAAGTCCAGTGTGCTGGGGATGGAGGGTTTGAACGCAAGCTGGTGGCTTCGCTGTGTCCGCCCATCCACTGCCGGTGACGTGACATGGCACCCGTGTGATGACAAAAGGGCTGTTGGGTGGGTGACTTTCTTCCCTGTTACCATGTTACATGGGGCTTTGGAGCATAGCTTTTTCACTGCCTGTGGGAATATTGGAGACAGAGGTGAAATGGCAGCCCAAAGAGCCCATGAGAGACACCAAAATAATGGCTGGCTCTACTGACTTCCCAGGTTGAAGCTGTCTTTCTCTGGATCCGGCTGGCTGTCCTACCACTTTGCTCATCCAGGTACGCAGGCCAGGTGAAGATCACCTTGAGGCACTAATGCCCAGAGTACGAAACCAGAATTCAAGAAATCAATGAGAAGGGCCACCAGATCCCCATGCCCTACCCAGTGAATGGAAACAAGCAGTTGCTGTTGAATAGCGATTAGAGGACCTCAGAAAGACACATCTCTCTCTCCCCTGGCTGACAGAGGGGTTCAGGCAGTCTGAAGGGGTCTTTTGAATGGCAATGCCAAATACAGCTTATCTGATCTTCTGTCATCTCTTATCTGACCAACAATTTCGACACATAAAAGTTCTGCTAAAACCTGGACACGCTTCCTCTGCACCCATCTACAGCTAATGATTAATGAGCTGGGGGAGCAAGTGGTAGAAGCTGATCTTTAACGAGCAAAGAGTCTGTTGCAAAACACACCTCAGCTGTGCAGACTGCCAGCAGTTTTGTTTGAGAATTGCACCAGCTTCACAGTCTTCACGCTCTGCAGGCTCTGAGTCCTTGTGCCAGGGACCAAGAGGTCTGGTTGAAACTCTCTTCTGTGTTCGGAAAAGATCTATTCTTGACAATGGAAGTTTGAACCCAGATTGTGCCACTTAGTCATATATGTTGATATATAGCAGCAACATAACAGTAAATACCAGATTTCCACTCCTTCTTTCCTCCTCTTGGAATTTAAGCTGAGTCTGAAAATCTTTCAGCTTTTTGTTGTCCTTCTCCAAAGGAGAAGGGAAACCCATATTTTTAAACAGCTCATTTGCAGAGGAGTGCTAGACAAGATAAAGCAGAGTCCCTGTCAAAGCAGCGGAACAAAGATTTCCTATTTGCTGAGCAAAAAGCTCTGTGTTCCTTACTCAGCCCCCTTTTGTTACGGGATCAGTAGGAGGAGACCTAGCCCAATACCAGCCATGAATGACCTGGCTAACGTTGGTGTCATAGCGTCAGCGAATACATTTGCAACCAAAGGGCTTAGCTCCAATGCACAATCTTTCTATAAACACCCTTATTTTATGCAAGTAAACTCTGGGGATTACCCTTGGTACCCCATCCTGCTTTGTGTCCCATTTTCTGCTTTCCTGTAGGCTTAAAATTACTATCCCCTTCAAAAATTTTCCTATGGGTGAAGCATTAGTGAAGCCACAACAGCGTCTGCCTGGATTACTCTCTTTTCCCCACAGGCACTTCACAACCCTCTCACCAACAGACTAGTGTGGTGGGGTTCATATCAGGTTACCTGTCCCAGGAGACCTGGAGTTTACATTACCTGGTTGAAAACAGACCAGGGGTAAAAAGGTGGGAGGAAATTCTGTCTAAGCAGAGAAAAGTTTAGGGAAATTAAAAAAATTCAGTAAAAGAGGAGAAATAGGGAAAGAAACAGGCCAATTCTAGAAGGCAACATAATTAAGCTGCTTATTTGGCAAAAGTGACAAGAGTCAGAGAAAATGGAAAAGGACTTTTGTAGTGAGCAGAAGTCAAAAACGATGAGAACAATAACAAACTGGTGGCTTGCAGAAAAAGGGAATGAGGAGAGGGATGAGGCTGCAGAGATGAAAAAGATGGAAGAGGCAGGTACTTCTGGGAAGGGAGCTATCTGGGGTGAACAAGCTAAAATTCAGAAAGGAAAATCCCACTGCAGGAGAAACACACCAAAACCAAGGTTTTTTTCTTGACCCTTATTCCCAGTAAGGGAGTGCTGGGGCATTGTGGCATTTCTACATGGGCAGCTGGGATTAATGGAATTTCACATTACTTGCATCTTTGGAATTCCTGGTGGAGAAAGCAAGTGAGGATGAGTTCCCTTGGTAGTTCTCCATCTTCTGTCAGGTTGCCAGCATGTCCTGCATTTCCAGCAGATCTTTCTCCAACTTGTCTTTTCTGGTGCCTGCTGAGTGATCAGTCAAACTACTGGCCCACATGCTCATGTCCCCAACCTGCCTGGCCGTATGATCTGGCATGAGGGTAAGTACAATTCCATCATGTGGACCTGGCAAAGCTGCAGTAACACCAACTGATCCCGGTCCCTACCATCTCCTGAAGAAAAACACTAGGATGCCACAAATGCCACTAGGTCTTTCTCATTTAGTGGTCAAGGGATGAAAACGTACCAGGACAATGTTTTTTCCAGTCTGAAAGGACTCCTCCCTGGATGGAGTATTTTTTTTTTCTTTACTGGCAGGCCTCATATAGGTAGATCAAGCACCACATCACAACATCCTTCTGACCCACAGACCTCACACAGGTGGGACCGTGATACATACTGGGCTGAGTGGTTGACAGCGGCCCATGGGACATTGAGTGGAAAGGGGTAAATGCATGAGATCTGGACAGGAAAAGGAGACAGCTGAGATTTGAATTCAAAGTGCTTAAGGTCTGATAGATCTGGGACATTAGTAGCTCTCACAGTATCCTCACCAACACTTCATTTTGTTTGCATGTGATATTGGTAGCAACAAGAAGCGGGGGGAAAACCCTGAATGAAATAATCAATGGAAACCAAATGGGGCCATCTTTATAGGCTATAAGATCCATGGAAGCCACAAGCAATTAATTTGCAACAAAAAACACCTTTAAACAATCTTTTTGTAGTCATTCTATAAAAGCAAAACACAGCAGGAGCTCCACTTTTCATGAAGTTTTGTATGCCAATCCAAGGCAACCCATTTTGTACTTTATAGCCCTTATGTTCAATTTTTAATTATTAGCTTTTCCCCTTGTAAATTTAAATCCGCTTCCATTACATTTAGGGAACAATAGTGAAACCCTCCTGTAGCTAATTTAACGCCTTTAAATTCCCATGGAAGGTAGCCAAAGATCTTGTATCCTAATGGATAGTAAAATGCCTACCTTATTTTAGGGAAGGCAAGTTCAAATCCTGCTATGCCTATATTTATTAAAACAGGCTGCTGGTTAAATTTTTGTTGTTTTCCATCAAGATTACTAAAGAATAATCCTTGCTCATTATGCTAAAATGACAGTGAAATATGTAGCAGCTTATCCGATGTATTTTGCATCCCCTAAAGTTAAGCTAGGAAAACAATAGCTTGATCCCGTAGAAATATGGACACCTTCAGACAAATTGGGAGAGAGTTACCATTGCAATCATCATATTTAGTGAGAAGAAGAAAAATGGTTGTTACTGACCACGCCCAAGAATCACACTGAGCAGACGGATGTTTGTGAAGTTCAGTGGAAAATCTTCACTCTAGCTCATGGCCTTAATTTTGTTTAAATTTATTCCACCGGAAGATGATGGCAAATCTTCTGCTGACTGCGCTGGAAGAACACAGATCTCCAAAGCTATCTCACCTTCCTCCCAAAAGGTGATACAAAACTAATGGCTACTACCAGAAAACACATCACTCAGAACACCTGCAATTCAGGCAGGACTTGCCCTTGGTGAAGCCATGTTGATTATGTCAAATCAACTCCCTGACCTCCATGTACCCCAGCATAGCTTCTAGGGGGATCTGTTCCATGATCTTCTCAGGCACAGAGGTGAGGCTGAGAGGTCGGTAGTTCCCAGGGTCCTCCTTTCTATTCTTTTTAAAGATGGATGCAACATTTCCCTTTTTCCAGTCACCAGGAACTTCACCTGACAGCCATGACTCTTCAAATATTATGGAGAGTGGCTTGGCAACTCCATCAGCCAATTCCCTCAGGACTCTGGAATGCATCTCATCAGGTGCCATAGACTTCTGTATGTCCTGGTTCCTTAGGTGGACACGAACCTGATTTTCTCTTAGAGTGGGAGGGACTTTTCCCCCCCAGTCCCTGCCTTGTGTTCCATCCACTCAAGAGGTGTGGGAAGAGAGGCTGCCAGTGAAGACTGAGGCAAAAAATTTGTTGAGTACCTCAGCCTTCTCCTCGTTTGTTGTTATCAGTTTAATAGTCTTCTACATTGGGAGGCTACACTTTCTTTGACCTTTTTTGAGTAATGCGGTCCTGCGAGGGACCCTAGAGAAGAAAATCACCAAGTGCTTCCACAGTTTGTGCAATAAAATGTTCATTTAAACCAAAGGACAGCTCTGGGTTTCCCGTTTCTTTCCAGATTCATCAGTAAGCATCCCACGCAGTTTTTTGGAGTATGATGCAAAGTACACAGGAAATGAGTGGAATAGTTGAAACACCAACAAAAGCGGTGTCTTTTTAATGAACGGAGCACTTGTGCTAATCAGCTTTTACTAAATGAGTTCAAGTGACAGTGTGCAGATGAAAGAGCATCAGAGTATCTGCAACTCGAACACTTTTGCTAGAGGCACCAATTGACCCCACAATCAGCAATGGCACGAGCATAAAGCCCTTCATTTGTTCTTCAGTGCCGCTCAACTTAGGGACATGGAAATGAAGTTCACGTACCCACCATGCAAATGCAGGGGAACCTAGTCGAGTTTCTTTAAGTATACAGAGCAAGATGGCTCCAGGACCTGATCCATCTAGATTAATCAGAATATTGCAGTGCCTGAGCTAAGTCCAGGACCCACAACTACATTCAGGGGACTTGACTGTTGGGAATCTCTCCAGCTAGTGCTGCCAGTTCGGACACCACAAACCCACTTTTACAGCTGAGTGCTTAAGAAGATTTTGACAAGATGTTTTCCAAACCTAAAGGGTCTGGTCCTATTTATGCTTATTCTTCCTTCATCACAGCTAATATATTGATCCAGAAACATGTTACTAAACCAGTACCAAAAAGGTGCTGTGCTGTTCCTGGAGAAGCAGCTTTTAGCAAATGAAGACATCCGAGTTCAAGTGTCAATATAAGAGAGGTATGCAACTCAGAGGAGATCTAAAGTTCCCAAGGCTGACCAAGCAGGGTGGGACAAGGAAGGCGCCTTGGAGGGGATATCAGCACAAGAAAGTGACATATACATTAAGCAGTGTGCTGAACATCCTTCCACACAAGAATATCTCTTCTTAATTCACACTTCTCCTGTATTGGCCAAGAAGACCTCAGCCCCTAATATGCATTATCCTGTGCATTTAATAAACATGAATAAGTTAAATTGCAGCTGTGTCTGGGGTGGAAGATACAGCTGTTTAATAGGTCACAACTCAGTTCATACAAATGTAAATAATTGTATTTTCACTTGATGTTCATGTTCATCTTCAGGTTGTGTCTGGGTTTATGTTGGTGCCTGGGGTGTGATGAGTGCATATGCACTTCTCAAAAATCAGAGACTTTCTGATAATAAGTTATTCTGTGAACTTTTCTTTTCTTTTCTTTTCTTTTCTTTTCTTTTCTTTTCTTTTCTTTTCTTTTCTTTTCTTTTCTTTTCTTTTCTTTTCTTTTCTTTTCTTTTCTTTTCTTTTCTTTTCTTTCCTCTTCTCTTCTCTTCTCTTCTCTTCTCTTCTCTTCTCTTCTCTTCTCTTCTCTTCTCTTCTCTTCTCTTCTTTTTCCTTCCTTTCCTTTTCTCTTTTCTGTTCCTTTCTCAGTTTCTGTTTAAACTCTAAGAATTTTACTCACCCAGTTTCTGGAAAAAAACCCTCTACCAAATAATTTTGATGAGTAATTCCTAGGCAAAGCTCTCCAACATCACTTCACTGTTTGGTCAGTTACCAGGACTACTAAGTATGAATATTGCCTTTATTAAGATCTTGTCATTTGATAATACTTGGGTGGTCATGTGAAAATCTACTCAGACAACTTCCTCTGCGAGTTACATTTCAGTCTGGGAGGAAAAAAAAAATACACATATATATGCATGTGTCTATTTATACATACATGGAAACACAAATTTAAATCTGAACTTCTTAATCTATTGTATATATGCATGGACATATCAGTTGTGAATTTATTTCAGGTATAGCCAGGGAAAATATATGCACCTGCGTGTGACCATATCTGTGTACAAGATCCTTCATTAGGCCAACCAACAATGCTAGAAGGAACAAACAAGCTGCTTCACCAAAATGTCTCAGAGCCTGAGGAAGGATTTCCTTGGTTGGTGGAGTTTTCTAACTATTTTGGTCTAATAAAACAGTTTTGGTCTAATAAAACAATTTTGGTCTAATCAAAAACAACACCTTGTCCTACAAAACTTACCTCACTTGTTTCCCTTGACCACCAGCAGTCCAAAACTACCAGATGAGAAGCACCAGCTCTTTGGAAACCAGGTGTGATTCATACTGCTGGAAAATACTTCACTTCCCAAATTCAGACTGATTGCAATACGAGGTTTTACCCACTATAGAGGTTACTCCTTGTCCTTGGTTCAGATTACCTCCGTTTCTGCTGATTTTTGGTCAGAGATTTTCCACTGATTTGTGTATACATAAAGTTTAGAGGAAAACCCTTGCCCAAAAGTGATCCAAAATGCACTTTTATAATAACCCAGATGCTACGAAGGTGGCTGAGAGTGGCTTTTATATGATAGTAAGTACAGTTTGTGCGTTTCTTTCCTGACCTTGCACACATTGTGGTAACAAACAGCTTCTACACCAGCTCATTAGCCCATTGTCANTCTTCATCCACAACCTTCTGAACCATTTTCAAAGTCTAGACTTTAATATTAGCTGGAGGGAAAAATAAAGGGGGAAAAAAAAAAAAAAGAAAAAAAAAAAGAGAAGCTTTGCATGTGAAAGGGAAAATAGGGGGAGGAGGGTAAAATCACCAGGGTGAAGTACAACATGTTCAGCAGACTCCGGTCCCTTGGCTGCCTGCCCGATGACTTTCCCGAGTGGAGCTCTCCTAGCAACCGGTCCCCAGTCATTTGAATTTTTATGTATCGCTATGTCGGCAGTGATGTCACGGTTTCCATAGCTACTATCAGCTGGAGAAACGACGACACTTACGCTGCTCAGTAACTGAGGGAAAAAAAAAAAAAAAAAACACCCAACAGAAAATTGGCCCAGCNATATTTCAGGCAACTCTTGGCGACGCGTGCTGTTGAGCTCCGGCACGGCGCGGTGCGGGCGGCCGTGCTTTTTGCTGATGGAGCCCTTCTTCAAGAGCACCAAGCCACTTTCGGCTGGCCACCAGAGGCAGATGCATCGTCTGCGCCGCAGCGGCTGCTGCAATATTCATCCTTCCCTAAGTGCTTCATTGTAGAAATTAAATATTGTTATTAATTAAACTCCCCATCCCACAGGCTGCCCAGCCCTGTCTGGTTAGAGCACGCTTGTGAGAAGAGAACAGGCAATCCATTTGTCATGTGGTGACAACTTCTGGCATCGGGAATGAAGTGTTTCAATAAGAGAAGGCTTTGATCCTATTCATAACAGAGTATTTAAATAATTGCTAACCAGGCAGAGACTTCAGGCATTATCCCAGGGAGTGTTTCGTTATTGCAAAAGGTTAAAGTGAGCCTTTGGTGCCGAAGCCAAAAAAATAGGAGGGCTCAAGAAATTTGGTCAAGGGATTAAGTTTGAGGCATGGCTCTGCTAATATAAAATAGACTAGAGGCCAGGAGATGGTCTGGACACAATGTCCCCTAAGAATGAGCATGGAACACGGCACAGAGCAAGCAAACACAGCACTTGCAATCTCACAGCCGATAGTTCAGATTGTAGCAACTTCTAGGCTCAAGTCAGAGAGCTTCTAACAGTACTTTGAGTTTTGCAAAAGCACAAAATGCTGCACTTTCCCCACAGAGACAGTACTGTTCCCCACCACATTTCCAATCCCTGGTCACCTTACTAGAGGCTTCTTACACATTAAATGCTCAGAAGATGAATCTCACAGATGTTGATAGCAAAGCTTTGAAGGACAGTGGGCTCCCTTCTCACTCAGCCAAACCATGTCTTTCCCACTAGGGTTATTCTTAGCACGGTTTATCACAAAATCCTCAAGAAATAATCCTGGGGGGAAGACAAAAATTCCTGAGAATAAATAATCATGAGAGAAAAAAATTTTTCACTGGTGTTGGACAATGTGTGGTTCTTGCATGAGATTATGAAAGGATGAAGTGAACTGTGGACCTTCTCTGTGGTTTGGAACTCTTTGGGATATGCCTGCAAGGGGAGTGAGTTGTTCAACACAGGCTGTTCACTAACCCCACTATGAAAATCCCTTTCCCCAGGTATCGTGTCCTCCCTGCGTTGCCTCACCTCTGCATGCTGTGGCCACCTCTGCAGGTCTATCTCATGGTTCTTCATGCTGCTGAGACCAAAAGCAGTTCCCTGAGATTAAGATGGATATAGATTAATTATAAGCACATAAATCTAAATGTCTACATGTGATCTGGCACCTAAATTCCCCTTATAGTGGAAGAAGAGCTAGTTAATATAGCTGAGAAGCTAGAGTGCTGTTCAGTCTCCCCAGGGTATGTACCTGCCTTTGGTCAGCTAAGCCATCTTTGAACTCCTGTGACATGAAGTGAGATTCACCTTCCAGATGCAGGCATTTGTCTCATCCCATTCAGGTGGAATGCCATCAGGCATTTCAAATAGCATAAGAAACTTCTGCCCTAGTTCTCCACAGGCATGTAGACATCTTCGTGCAGACTTTATAACCTCTGAGCTGATTTCCACTTGTGTCTTCTTTTACAGCTGTGGCCAGCTTCAGTTGCCCATGTCCAAGCAGACAGTGTCCTTTCAGGTGGCTTGCATATCCACTCTAGTCTCCAGCTGTTGCTCCAAAACATCACAGGTCTCCTGTAGGTCCTTGGTCCTCTTCTCCTATCCCTTGTGGTCTTCCCTGTGATGTCCCCATACTTTCTAAATGGCACAACTTACTTTTAAGCAACTTCTTTCCACCACTTATGCATAGTTTCCAAGATTATATTCTGCCCTGCAGGCTTATCAGTTCAAAGAACCTACAGTGTACTGGAATATGTGCTGGATACCTCGTATTCATTTCGGCAGCGGCTTATATCCAGCCTGTCTCCTTTCTGCTTCTCCAGAGCTGACCCACATGTAAACTCTGCTGAAACGGAAACTCATGCAAATTTTTGCATTTTTTGCGTACATTTATTATACAATGACACATCACAGTACGCATACCCATAGGCCTGAGTATTCATTCGCAGCTGGGGTTCCCTACACCAATAGGTATATCTGAACATGAAGGACTGCGTCTGCCCACCTAAATTTGAGTTTCTATTGCCTGACCTGTTGACATAATGATCACTTTATGTTCCCGCTTGAGCCAACAGCCGTCCTCAGAAGGCAGTGCAAATCTTAGCTGGACTGAGTCTCCTTCTGGAAGCTCTTCTGGAAGCCCTTAGGGGTGCCTGCTGCATGATTAACTATGGATGCTCTCCAGCACAGTCACATCTGCCCTGGTTCCCCTGGTGTCCTTCCCTCTCCAGACAGATTCCTGGGGCAGCCATGATGCTTTGGGGAGATCAGCATAGGAGAACCCAGGTTCAGAATAGACCAGAGGTGGGTCTTCCTGCAATGGGTAGTCCAGCTGTGGAAATCTTTGCCACGGGAAGGGGTTAAAAATGTACATGAGCATCCAGGTAGATCCAGGAGACACTAGACAAATTCATAGAAGAGAAATTCCATGAAGGTTAGTAAATATAAAGAAGCCACGTCCCCCTCAGAGAAGTGGTTGAGGCTTTAGCGAGCACACGGAGAAATACATGTGTTAATCCGGTTTAAAGCCTTCTCTAGGCAAGCCACAATGGGGAGGAGGATATGGGACTTTGTCTGACTCAGCATGGCTGTTCTTATGTTCCTACTATCAAAGCACCATATTTTCATCATGTTATTTTCGCATGCCGGTGAGAATCCCCTACCTGCTGAGCACTGGGCGAAGGGTCTCAAGTTCTGCCTCACAAACAGAGAGATCTGTAAGGTGGTCCAGATGTATGGCATAATATCTTCTTACCCCTGTTAGACATTCTCCCTGACTATTATTATTACAGCAGATTTTAAAGCAGAAATTTCTTGCATGGAGAAGACTTTTTTTTTTTGTAGAGAATGAAGCCCCCTACCTCTAGGTTGTGCTGGACCAGTCAGGCAGTATCAGTCATGCTTGTTCCTTGCCCTCTGCAGGGGATCTCAGAGGGAATCGAGGACATGCCTTTGCTCCCTAATTCAGTGCTTACCATCAGGCTTTGCTGCGCTGCCCGAGCAGCCAGAGTGTTGTTGCTCCATCTATGTAGCTGACCCAGCAGGATACCTCCAAGTGTCCTGTAGCCCTGTCTCCTACCCTCCAGCCAGCTAACCTGGGCACCCAGCCTCCCTCTGCCATCCTGGAGACAGATGGACACCTTGTGGGGACAACTCAGAGGAGAAGGAAGATGCAGGTTTCACCTACCGGTGTCAAGAGCTACCGAGACAACCATGATAGACCAGATGATTCACCTTGCGTCACTTCACCTGCATAACGCTGTCCCACTCTGAGCAGTGAGCTGGGAAATCGAGACAGGAATTCTCACAGTGCCGCCCTTGCTTGCTGTATTTGAGATCCCTCCCAGACCCAGCCAGCATTAGGTGGGTGATCTTCACACGATCAGACAACTTGGCAAGGGCACTGCGATTTCACAACCTACAGATATCACAAATCCACACATTATTCCCCCAAATGCTGGGACAATGCCTACACTCACCCCTGAGCCTTTCACACAGGCGCTGGTGGTTTATTTTCCAGGAGATAATTAGATTTGCTAGCGATCGTGTGTCTGCTTCCAAGTAACGTTGGATATGCTATTTTCAGGCATAATTCAGAGCAACCTACAGCACAGGGAGGGTTTTTTTTTGGCAAGTGTTTTGCAACAGCGCTGTAAAGTTTTTAATGTGCCATCCTTCCATTTCAGTTGTTAACACAGATGTCTGTTGAAAGGTAATGCTGCACGTTACAATCTCTCAGGCACCAGAGCAAGACCACTTTCTCGGAGAGGCGAGTCCTTGGCAGAATTAGTCCCTGAAACAACACCCTCCGAAAATGT
The DNA here is from genome assembly GCA_013399435.1 of Arenaria interpres. NCBI lineage: Eukaryota > Metazoa > Chordata > Aves > Charadriiformes > Scolopacidae > Arenaria > Arenaria interpres. The sequence goes on from VXAK01011321.1 coordinate 196,377, forward strand.
GTTGGGGGCGTTTCTCTCAGGCCCTGGTGTCCACCTAGAAAGGACTGGGCTGGTTAAAAGTGTGAACGTACGCATCTGGACATACACCAGCGACTTGCTGAAGGAATCTCTGTAATTGCACACTTCATGCTGATATCAGCACACGGGGATGACTCGCTGTGTATTCACTTTGGTCATTTGCAGAGGTCCTTATGAGGAACATATGTAGAGCTGTGATTGCTTTTGTGATCTAGGTACGTGACCAGCAAACGCAATCACCGGATAGTCCGAGGCCCATTCAGGAGGAATTAACCATTGACGGAGAATGTGAATGAAAAAAAAAAACAAACCCTTAAGTGAGCATATGCACCTTCATGCTTTAGCACTCAGCCCAGCCTGGCTTAGAGAGGGGGAAGAAAGCCTTCCACCGGCCTGATTCCTTAGAGAGGGCCATCAAATGGTCCCTGCAGCTTCCTCTGAAGCCTGATATGGCGGTTTTCTCCTGCTACCAGCCGTCTCTTCTGTCCTCATGCACAGGAACAGCAACAAAGAGAGCTGTGGGCAGCAGAAATAGCCAGAGAAAAGTCATCCTGGAGCTGATGATTGCAAGAGAGAAGTCATCAAAGTTAGCTAGAGAGTTACTAGCACCCCTGTTATGATTTGTTTGCAGATGCCTACCCCTCTGCCAATGGCACAGCATGGTCTGCTAGACTTTGTGCCACCACTTCTCATCCCTGTATCCCTGCTTCTCCATGGCCTTTCACCATAGCTGTATTACACAGTTCTTGGTCTCTTCCATCAGTGCACAGAGAGGGACCGTATCTCAGGTATCTTTTCCCCTCCAGGACAGCACTGCCCCTAGACTCAGCCCAGAGTGAGGAGACACCTCTTACAAAGTGGGACACTTCTTCTGGGCCAGCTGATGGCCTGGACCTCCTCATCCCTCTCCCTGGATCACTCTGGCTGTCCCACCCTGCAGCTCAACCCAGCTACGGGCTGCGAGACAGGATTCCCCCAGGGTTCCGTGGCACCCCGAGGCATCCCAGGAGGTTTCATCTCAGCCGGGCACAGAAGCGTGCCCGCGGGGCAGCACGGAGCTGGTACCGGCAGCGCTGCAATGAGTGTCTCAGAGCCATTCAGTCCCCCCCTGAATGAAACGCTGTTCGCTCACGGGCCCTGGCTCCCATTGTCACCCGGTGATGAATGGGGCATCAGCGCGCCGCAATACTCTATTTGTTTTAGAGGTCAGTGTCAGACTGAAGGGTATTCTTCATAAACCAAATCAGGGAGTTTGTGCTTACGTGACCAGATTGGCAAGAGCATGTGAAGCCCCCAGTAGCCCCCATTGTCCCGAACGGGAACAGAGCTCTTTTGAAGACCTTACCCATAAATTATCTACCACTCCCCCTGGCTCTGCCAGCTCCCCGCTCATGCTCTGATTCAAATACCGACTCACAGGCGACGGGCTTGTGCCATCGTTGAAGGTTTGTTCCTGTCTGGGACCACGGCTGGGATCCTGCAGGAACGGCACAGAATCTAACACCGACCCCAAGCCCTCACGTGAGGATACTGCAAGCTGGGTGGTGAAATTCTTCCTTTGTTTCTCTTTTCTTCCCCTCCTGCCTCTACGCATCATCTAGTCTGATCTGACAGCCCAAAGGGGGATGCACGGTGGAGGGGGCAGGGAGCAGACACTGGGAAGTCAGTGGCAAACAGGATAGGAAATCATCATCTTGCCTTGCTTTTTAAAAAAGGCTGTTTAGATGTTTCTTTTTTGTTGTTTCTTTCCTGGTGATTTTGAGATTTCCACAAGAGCTACAGCTTGGGAGACCGCACGTTGAGTTGGTATTTCCAGCCAGGACACGTGGGACTGGCCGCGTGAGACTGCAGCCATGCACGGTCACTCTTAAATCCTCATCCCTCTTCCTCCACGGGCATGGGGAGCTAGACCTACATGCCAAGCATCTCCTGTCTAACCAGCCTTTGAAGAACCCAGATGCTGAAATACTTGCCCTTTCCCTGAGCCCCATCTGCACTTGGCTACTAAGGGAGACACAAGATGGGGGCCTCAGAAAGCAGAGGGGAGGATTTTTCAGAAATAGCCCCATCTCTCATCTCTGTTAGGCATTAATGTTAACAAACCAGGCACACAAAATGTGTGAGAACAGAGTTGAGGCACAGAGTTTTCCAGTTGCCAGCCCCAGGTTTCTTTGTTTCATTTTGGGATGCTGTAACGCCAAATCCACTCCCAAATGCCCACGATGCCTGGGAAGGAATACCTACAGATGGAGGAGACTACAGTAGGCTTAAATCTGATTGCAGTACCTACTTCTTAGCATTGACCATACCGGTCACTTGTGATGATTCTGGTGTACAGAGAGTCACAAGCCCTCTCAGTCATCCGGGCTAGAGAGCAGGTGAATTTCTCTTTTTTGGTCTTGGCCTTGGATGCCACCAGGACATCCATCATTCCAGAACTGGTATCGTTGCAGGTCCCCCACTTGGCCCAGCTTGCCACAATAGCTGGAGCTTTCTGCTCTGTTTGCACAGTAACACTTGCAGCCCTGTTTCTTATTAAGAAGTCAGGAATTCATGACCTTTTGCAGTGCAGAGATCTGGAGATTACTTACCAAAATAAAGTAGTCTATAAACTCCACAACTGCTGCGTGCGCATCACTGGTAGAGGAGAACAGTGAGACACCTCTCAGTGGAAACTGTCCAGCCTGATAAGATCTGTGGTTGAGAGTGTGTGTGTTGCACAACAGATACTCAGTGCGGGGACTACGAAAAGCATTTTTTAATTTTCTCACCACATAGCTTTTGTTGCTTGCTTCATACACGTCTTTCTGTCAAAACAACCTGGCCTGGTGGAAGTGTGATTAGATATTACACCCACTCCAGGGAAAAATGTCTGCATGAGGGGAGCAGGTTGTGGTAGGCAGGGGAGGGTGTACACTAATCCTTCTGCTGCTGGCCACCTCTCCAAGGACTCTAAGCCTAGAAGAAGGTGTGGAGCTATCAAATCCATTTCACAATCAAGTCCTTTCTCCTCTGCCTGGCTTTCAGACCTTGTCCAGAAACAATAAAATGTAAATGAAAGGGAGAAAGCAAGTATGGACTGAACTTTTTTCCAATACAAGAATTAGGCGGCATCAAATGGGAGAAGCAGGAGATATGTTCAAAACAAGCTGGAGAAAGTTCTTCACCCTGTGCAGAGTACAGCTGCAGATCTTCTTGTCACAGGACACCTTTTTAGGTGTGCAAAAAGAGATTTGAGGAGTTCATGGGGGATAAATTTATAAGTTTCAAAATATCACAGCCTTTAACATCTCCCGTTGGAGACACCTAAAGCTGTGTGAGATGAATCCTGCCACTCCTGTCCACACTCAGTCCTGCACTCACTGAACTCTTCTGCAGAGTCCTCTGATTTAAAGGTTGTCTTGGCTTATTCACTTTGCAGAATAGAGCTCATACAGTAATTTTACTTTGCCCCTGAGGGCTTTGTGTTTGTTCAAAATTAATGTCATGAGGGAGCCTAGCAAACCTTTACCTTCTGCAGCACCTGTACATGACCCTGCAGGAGCTCTAGGTCAGTTATCCTCAAACTGGTCCCAACAACATCACAGAAGCAGCTGTGTTGAGAGCACTCATGAAGGAGGTAAAAGCAGGGAGCACAAGTAACATCAAGGTGTGGGATTAAAAGGATCTTGAAAGCATCATCTGTGAGTTCAAAAGTGAACTGACAAAGATGGAAAGCTGTTGCCATAAAATGCTCAGACTCTAGAAGCTGTATGGTTTGGTCACAAGTGATGATAGTGCCCAAATCCATGCAGTCAGCTTAACCAATATTGAACTAGGGAAGTAGTTAATGACACATGACAGCAATTTATTTAAACTGGGGAATTCTTATCCCCCAGGAGTACTTACAGAAGATGGGACATGTCCTTGGGTCCATGTTCTTGGTGACTTTAGCCAGAATGAAAAAAAAAAAGAAACACAAATCATTCCAGATAGCATGTGCTGACAACATTAAATAAACAGACAAAAAAGGAATATAGTACCAGATAATTACTCAGACCAACAAAGAGCACGTGGCCGACCGTGGCTCACGTGGAGAATCCCATTCAGTGCAAGGCCACTGACAGATCAGGGATGTTTTTCTGAAAGGGGTGTTAGAGCCACAACTTCCCCAAATGGTGCGGAGCCAGTATGAACTCCCAGCACGGAGGAATGCTCAGAAGCCAAACGTTAACTCTGGGCATCTAAAAAGGGGAAAAGATCCAGGTAGTGTGTACAACAGTGAGCATTGCCCTACCTGCACGCTAGCAGGACCAGTCTGGGAATGTTCTCTTTACAGATGCTGTTTCTAATCTGGCAAGATCTCAGGGGAAGGCTCCAGTGATGACAAGTCTGGAAAAGACTTAGAAAGCTCAATCCCTTCAATTTATCTAAGACAGTAAAAAGTGACTTGAGTCTCGGCTGCTCCTCCTATGTCAGGGCTTAGACTTCTGAAAGTGAGCAGTAGAGAAAGGGCTAGCGGCAGCCAGGTGTTAGTTAGATGTGTCAAGCAGCATTCATCTGAGTGTAGACAACTGCAACTCCAGGCCCTTATACTGACAATAGATATCCAGCCAACGCAGCCGATCGATAGACTGTAGGGTGAGATTAGTCTCATCTGAATCTGAAGGGACTCTTGGGTGATCAGCTCAGCTGTGGACATCTACACTGTAAACACCTAAATTCAGGTAAGAAGAATCCAACCAATTCAGGCCAGAAATGATGTACACATCTTCTGATGGCAAAGGTAATGAACCGTTGCAACAAAATATCTATATACACAGTGGATTCTCCATCACCAAGGGACCTTAAATGAAGACTGAGCATGTTTTAACAAAAAAATGCTGTAGTTCAACCATTAAAAAACGGACACCAAGCAGCCCTGGACCAGATGCTTCTTCTCTGTGTTGTGTGAGGGTCTGGTAATAACCCATCTTTTCCAGTCCTAAAAAGATTTTGAATCAGTGTCACAAAGGACTGCTAAATATTTCATCAGTTCAAAATCTACAGCTCATCATGTTTGGTATTCAAATACATCTAGCAAAGGGCCACTTGAAAAATTAGTATTTTCAGCCTCTCACACACTCTTTTTCCTATTCTAAATAAGAAAGCATGGCAAGAAAGACAGAGGGCTACTCTGCATAACTATGACTTGCACCTTTGCTATAGTCTACATTATTTGTGTCTGCTTGTCAAAGGTGCAGCAAACAAAGAAGTGGTGGTCTCGGAAAAGCCCCCATGAAAATAGCATTTGGTTTTACCAACTTTTTCCTGTTGTGCTTTGTTTTCAAAAGTTGTCTCATTTGAAAGAGGGAAGCCGTTTGGCCACAAAACACAACTGTCACCTATCACAGCCTGAAGACTCAGAGCTAAAAATGTCAGTGGGCAGAGGGGGAGGGGAAAGGAGAGTACAGCCCTTTCTCTCTTGAAAGTTAGTCTATTTAAATTCTGCTCCAAAACCACAGAAGAAGGTGGTGTCCATGTAAACTGAAACCATCTTCATTCCGCTGGCCAGCATTGTGCAGAAATGGTCTTTACACAAACAAAGTACTTTTCTAGCTTCTGGAGTGGTCCACAGTGAGCCTGGATGGGAATTATCTGATAACACTTTTATTAGAAAAGTGTCAATTAATTGCAACTCAGACTTTCAAGGAAGCATCTGAACAAACATGTCCTCTCTGCCCACATGGCTTGTCCTATAGTGGCCCTTCAGGATCTCCTGTTGCAATTGCTCCACTTTGCTGGTGGCTCAATGTCCACTGGAGACAGGACTGGGATCACCCCATGCCGTGTGGGAAGGAGAAGAGAGGAACTGATACACACTCCAGCTTTGACAACAAAACTGTCCTTTCCCCTCAAGTTTATGTGTATTTTTCTGAGGTCAAAACCCCAACATATTCAGATAAAGTGAACTTAGAAGACTCTTTACTGTTGCTTCAACTCCTGGCTTACAGATAATACGATAACATGTAAGAAACGTGCTTGGCTCACCACATTTTTTGTTGCAAACATAACAACAGCACGATGGTAAGGAGGGACCACAGTGGGATCCAAAGCAGTAATACTGCAGCAAACAGTCCTGGATACAGTTATCTTTTGAGTCACCCTTCCTGTCAATATTTATAGAGAAATAAAAAACTCTGGCTGGAAATGAAGAAGGTTATTTTACTGGAACGATGGGCACATTTTGGCTGCTAAAATCATCCATAAAGCATTTAAAAAATGATCACATGCTGTGAATCTATCATTGGACACAGAGAATTAGAAACAGCCTGAAACACTGGAAGATGGATGGAAGGGTTTTTTCAACATTAGTGGGAAAAGCTCACTCGAGAGAAACATATGATCCTGCACCACCTTTGCTCTCAGTTTCCTTGTCCATCACTGCTTGGTTTTCAAAGTATGCCTTTCTATGGGCCAAGGATGGAGGTTTCAGAAATGGCTAGTGGACCATGGCATAAAAAGTGGCTAAAAACTTCAATATATTCCTTTCCCTCATGCTAAGGCATTCAAGTAGCACTGAAAAGGAAGACCTAGCAATTTAGATACCTGGCTGTGATCCTGCATCTTTTCTGCACTGACTACATGCTTTGGTTGGCAGGTTCTTTGATTGGAGGTTTCTCAAAGTCTTCTTTCAGCATAGTTTCACTTTGTCAGACTACATAGACAATTTGTATTAAGGAGCTATACCCAGAAACAAGGATATAAGAAAACAAAAGATGAGTATTCTACCACATCATGTGAGAGACACAAAAGGAGTGAAAGAATAAGAATATCCCCTCCAAAGATATTAAATGGAGGACATACCTCTCTTACCAACCAGCCAAGCAGGATGGAGAAAAGTATAGGTTTCTTGCTATTTCTGGCTTCATCTGCACTAGTAAATTAAGCAGCACCAGGACATGTTCCCTGCTACTGGAACTTGATGAGATGTACTTTTAGATCATTAGCACAGCTGGTTTATGCTCATGCCAACAAGCACTGTCCCAAACAATTCCTGAAAAGACCCAATCCCAACGTGCAGTTTGCAATTCCTTTTGCTTCAAATGCTGTTCGAGTTCAGTAACATGAAAATGGGATATTTCATGCTAGTAGACTTTATTAGGCACATTTGATTTAACAGTACTGACAAAACTGCTAAGATCTTTTGGTTTCTTGCCCAAATCCATCCTCTTGTGTCAGGAGTGACAGTGAAGGAAGCTCAAGATCCAGATAATTCTAGAGTCACTAACACTGAGGGAATCTCCTCCAGAAGATGCTCATAGGCTATGTCCTCAGCATCACCTCAGGGTCAGGAAGAAATAGAGCAGGACAGAGCATTTTTCCCCAAGCACTGATGGAAGACACTGGGGTGTCATTCAACTTCCAGGTTAAGACAGTAACATTTGGGTGCCCAAATGTATGTGTCCACCTGGAAGCAAGACTCACAATGTAGTCAATGCAGATCTAGTCAATAATGTCAAAGAAGCCTTTGAGCCATTCATGCTCATCAAACACGGACACCTATGGGCTCAATGAAAATGCCCACATGTAGACATCCAGGAGCACAGAAACCCTGTTGGCTCCAGAGGCACATGGGAAAGCTGCTCAGCTTTTGGCTTGCAAGCAGAGCCATGCCCTGGAAGGCTCTTAGTACTCATCTGCTTGGGAAGTTACATCTCTAAAAGTGCAGGCATGAATTTAAACTCTTCTTGCATCAGCTTGATGTTTTTTGTGCATGAGTGTCCTCTTTCCGTTTAATAAAAAACAAAAAAAAAAAAGGTAATCTGGTAGTTTATTTGTTCCTGAATATATCTAGACTGGTATAACCAGTATTGCATAAGTGAATGCTACTGGGAAAACAGAATTACAGCAGCATGTCAGAAAAGCAAACAAACAACAGCAAAAAAAACCCAACAAAACAACCACACTCTACTCTTATAGCTGGAGATGGAATTAATCATGGCAGTCGACCTGGATTCACAGTTCTGGGTAGTGGAATCTAATTCGGCTCTTCTATCCTCTCGCAATGACTGGGTTAAAGCCTAACATGTTCCTACACAGTGAGAGTGTTTTAGCTTCATCCAGCAATTCTTCATGCCACCCAAAATCTTTCCACTACTGCAGTGGGCTTTAATATGGTTTTTAAATGAGGAGCAAAGCTCTCTGCAGAGCGGAGCAGCAGCATGGCATCTGCAAGCAGCCACTGTCTTATCCTCCAGCTCATTTTTCAGCCGTAGTATGTTTCTTGGCAAAATCAATTCAGCAAATGTCCAGATTTATAGAGTTCAGCCACATGGCAACCTTTTTCAGGGCCACATGAACAGCTATTATTTAAAGCCTTTTACTGTGTTCGTAGAGAGGAACAAAGTGCACTTTCCCATTAAAGATTTAAAGCCTTTTTGTGGCAAAGCACATGTCACCCTGAAGGACACCTTGGGTCTTGCATATAGATGCATCTTGTGCAACCTCCACTGCAGAATCAACGAGCTGATGCTTGGGAACGCTTCTGATCCTGCCATTAAGTTGCAGGATAAGATCTTTCTCAAGGGATTATGAAGTGCCTCCCACATTGACAGCTAAAGGCATTTTATTCCGCACAGTGCAGAACTAAGCAAAGACACCAGAAATATCTTGGGGACAAGAAACAACCCACCCATGTTAATACAGTGCTCTTCCTAAGGACTTAGAGCTCAGAAGCAAGGCAGATCAGGCAGAGACAGATATTTTTGTGCCCATGCTGTTGGGAGGCACCAAAACGTTGTCACTTCTTCAACAGTTTGTTACACCCTCTGCTGAAGGGCACTGCTCCCCACACCTGAGATCTGGATCACATCATGTGAGCATCTTTAACAACATCTCCTGGATTACCCTGGCTGGGTGACTTTCCCCAGGTCAGCCCAAGGCAGATGGGAGGAAATGTAGTGGGGCTCACCGTGCCTGGGAAGGGAGGACAGAGGCATCACCTCCTCCTTCTCTTTGCTTTTCTGGGACTCTAAGCAGAGCTTGAGCCTCATGGGACAACTTACCTGGAAACTTGGCCTCAGGGAGACTCACCTGGGCTTAAAGAGACAGTCAGGGTGGGGTTTGGGGGAGGATCCAGGGCTACGCCTGGCAGAGGCAGCATCCCCCTTAGGAGCAGGGCTGACTTAACCTGGGAAAGAGGAAGGAGCTGGAAAGGGAATTGGGTGACAATAAGTCCTGCTCATCCTTGCCCTGTTTTGCTGCCTCAGCTCTCTGTGCACAAGCATCCCAGTGGCTCTCTTCAGTTCAGGGGAAGTTGTTGGTACAGAGAAAACCTCCCCTACAGTTTGCTTCCTCCCAAGACACAGTTAGAAGTAAACCCCCCCACACACACACTCCACTCTTTATGCTCTCCACCTCCCACTTCATAACATATCCTATGACAACTGGATAGGAGCAGGCGGGGGTGTTTTTGTTGGGTTTTTTCCTTGGAGGCAGCTCGATCTCCATTTAGCTGCATCCCCTGGGCTTTGCTGCACAAAGTGCTAATGGCATGCTTTCTGCGAGGAGCTTATTCTCAGCTCTGCATGACAAGCAGAATGGGGCAGCAGGAGGAGGAACATCACAGGTGCCGGGACAGCACCTTTCCTGAGCATCCCTCTCCCCACCCCAAGCTGCAGTGGGAGGGTGGAAGGGACCGCTCTGCTCTGCTATAAACAGACTCCCTGACATGAAAATAGGCTGCCACCAAGTGATGCCAGTAGGAGAGCTTTAGTGATTTAAACGATGTACACGGCAGAGAACAGCTTGATTAATTCATATGAATTGTAACTACTTAGGGCTCCATTCATCTGGAATGATCTGTGGTCCTATCTGCCGCAGAAGTTACAAAAGGTCCCCGGCTTGGGTTACAGGTGATGTATTAGTCACCCCCTCCCGAGGACAGCCCAGGCATAGGGAGCTGTTTTGTTGCTACTGGCATCTACATTAGAGCAACTGAGAGCAAGACAAGGACAAGGGATCTGCTCCTCAGCAGGCAGTAGGGCAGGATGGGGAGCCCCACCAGGCATCTCCCTGGGGAAAGAGGATGGCTAGCCCCAGGGCGTGAAGCAGCTGACTCCTTCCAGGGCGAAGGGCTTTTTGGAAACACTGCTGTCTTTATCTGAAAAATCAGCCAGTGGCACGGACATAATGTGTAAGGACATCTGGCTGAGGCTGAACGCCGGGGCCAGCCGCTGCTTTGTCACGGTGGCTCACAGGGTCATTGGGTTTGGGGTCATTGCTCCTCCCCATGATTGAAGAGTTCGGCCACAGACTTCAAGTGTAGAAACACATAGGCAGGACAGGGCTGCTTGGTGGCAGCTGCTCCAGGTAAAGAAGCCAGGGCCTCCAATAAACCCTCACCTCTATCCAGAAACTGCTTGTCCATTTGGTTAAGAGGAAGAGACAGGGCCTTCATCCTCCTTAAACCAACTCCCACCTCTTTGCAGCGGCAAAAGGAGCAGTGGGCATGTCCTGATCAGCTGCTGAACCCAGCAGGTGCCTTGTGTCACCTGTGGCATGAGGAAGAAGTGACTCTCATGCTGTCAGTGTTGGTGGAGACAAAGCCAAGCCTTGGAAAGGATGGTGCCACAGTGAAAAGAGGAGGTGATAGCCCTGTTCCCCACCATGCTGTCTGGCATGACATGTCGTGCAGACAGAACTAAGCTGTCCCACATCAGGCCTGCTGCCAGACCTGTACCTCCCAGCACCCAGCAGCCGCTGGTCACAACCGGTCCCCATGGAGAGCAGTAGTGGCACTCCAGGACGCTGGGTCGCAGTGCCACCATGTGGGCTCTGGTAGCTCCCAGAGCACGGAGAGAGGGATATAGGGTGCTCTGCACTGGATCTGGGTCCCTTCAGCTGGTAGACCAGGGAAATAAAAATACCAAAGTGGAAGCAGACATCCTGGCTTCCCTGAGGATGCAGTGCCTGTTGACTGGCACCACTTTTCTTATACAAGTCCTGGATATCAGGTCAAACATTTGTTTTCAAGGGCTTTTGAGGCAGGACCTTCAAGGCAGGACCTTCATGAAACTCTCCCCACAGCCTCCCCACAGTCTCCTGAGACTGTCATCACCCGGTTTTTGCTGGAGGGAGTCTCTGGAGACTGGAGCAACACTCGCCATCCCACAGCACTGAGTCACCAGCAGGATTCCCAGCCAGGGCCATCCAGGGGGCAGGAGGCTTTCCTCCCCCAGGGCTGCCAAACACTGTGTCAGCTTCTTGGAGGCTCTCAGGCCTGGAGCTTTCCTGGGAATTTCCCAAGGCGCTTAGCCAGGCTGGGTGACCCAGCTACTCCAGATAATACTGACAGCAAAAGAGGCTCTGCAGGTCCGTCCATGCAGCAGTGAACATCAGGGTGCTCCCTGACCAAACACCACTTGCCCTCATTGCCACAGGCAGCCAGATGGCATGAGTGCATGGAAGATCCTACCTCCAAGCCATCTCTCCTCCACAAGAATTAAACAAAAGCCTTGTGCTCCATGGCTGGCACAACTTGTGCCTGAGCTACACGTCTGAGACATGATACCTGGATGTACTCCAGGGCACAGCCCCAGCCTTATGGTGTCTCTGGCTAGGTGGAAGATGTTCTGGCCTTTCAGTGTTTCAAAGACCTGCCTGGTGCTGACACTGATGTCATGGACAAGTTGGTCGGTCACCAACTGTGGAGGAACGGGGGGAAGTGGGACTGGAGATTTGTCAGTAGTTTCCTTGCTTTCTCATTGCAAAACAGGCCAATGGATAACCTGAATGAGAACTTCTTGGAGGTTTGGACATAGATGGTCTGAGATGGGGCAGGAGGTGGTAGAAGGAAGGGAGAAAAGAAGGTAAATTGAGGACTTATGCTAATACTGACTAATATTGTTAATATTGGAGGGTCCAAACCCAGACCACAGGTAACCCTGAGAAACTTGGGGCTGAGGGATTTCTCTCCTGGCTGGCTGGCCCTCCAGCATACCTGGGGCTACCAGCACCAAGCAGAGTACTCAGAATAGGGCCCCTGTGCCCCCTTTCTCCTTTTTTGGCATCCACCAGAAAATTCTCCATCAGGGAACACAGTAGGACGTTTTAAAAACATGAAAAAGTATATTGTGGTTCCAACAGTCATGACTTAAGACCTCAACTCTTCCCCTGCGGGCTCTCTGGTGAGCTGCCCTCGTCTGCCTTGCTGTCTGAAAAGCTTTGTCATATAAAGTGAGCTCTCATGAGCAAAGAGGTGGCCTTGATGCTCTTGCGGCCAAGTTAAATGCAGCAGCTGCCAAAGCCCTTGGCATTCACAGCTGGACCCACTGCAGGTGAGACTGCTCTCCAGCAAGCCCAACGAGCTTTTCTGGAAAACAAGCAACCAAAGAGAGGGATGTGGCAGAACACCCAGCACAGAAGCAAACTGCACTGGTCCTTCAGAAATGAGAGAGGACGTTCATTTGACAATGCAGTTCTTACTGCATGGATGAGGTCCTCTAACAAGGCGCTGCCTCAGCACACCAAATCACAGCAGAGGGATAAAAGGAACAGCAGCCTAGAGATTCAGCTCTCTGTTTCCTGTAACAACCCCTGTAGAGTGTGATGCACAGGCAAGAGCACTGTGGCTTTGTTTCCCCTTGTCCTCTCTGCTTCAGTGTTACTTGTCTCCCCCCCCAGCCCTTACTTGCTCACAGCATGGAGCATCAGGCACCTCTCATTTGCTGGAAGAGGGTCACAACCTGAACAACAGCTCCCACAACACTTTTCCCCACACCTCCTAGCAACCGCTATCACAGTTTATCACTTAAGCTTGCCCATTTCTACGGTCCTTGCTAATTAGCCCTTCATAAGACTAACCATCAGTTCCCATCCTCACCCCAAAACTCCATCTCCTTGCTTGTCCTGCCCATTTCCCCGCCTTGTGTCCACCTTTTCTGTTAAAGCCAGGAGTTGTGCAAGGACTACTGAGACCTGTACTTGTGTAGCACTCACCGGCATAGGATTCTGGTGCTTCTTCTGCAAAAATATGGGTGAATAATTATTTCCAAGCTACTGTCTTGTTATCTTGTTTACAGCAGGCAAATAAACTTAAGAGCGAAGCACAAATAGACTTTAAAGTGTTTACGAGCTCTTCCAGGCATCCACCACTCTAGCTCTTGAGTGTCATCTCCTCCAGCTCTGAGCAGGACCGTAGGGAGGCTTTTCACCAGCCCAGGTGACATTTATCTAAAAAACAGAGCAGTTGCACTACGTTAGGGCTGTGCAAGAAAGTAATTCTGCAGAAACGTCTTTTAAAAGTCCCCTCCATAAATGGGAACCTCCTGAGAGAATGGACCTCCTGAGAGAATGTTTCATAGAGCCTTGCAGGCCAGGACTGAAGGGAAACATCACACAAGGCTGGTCCAGTCCCACTCTTACCTAGGACTCATGGCCTCTTTCCCTTCCTCTCAGCACTCTAATCAAGAGGCAAGAGTCCTGATACAGTATTTTATTCATAGAAAGGAAACACACCTCCAGAAAACCTCCAAAAAAGCTTAAGGATTTAAGATGCTAGAGAAACCATAATTCATAGGCAACAAACGCTGGCAGATTGTGTGCCAGAAGTCCCATCTAACGAGAGAGTGATGGAGCGACTGCTCCCATTCCTCATCGCCAGCACACAAGGGCTGTTGTGCAATCTAATTGAAACTGTAAGCGTAGAGGAGTCTAGTCCTCTGCCCTTATTATCTGAGGGTCTGTACAACATTCTCAAGAGCAGGTTTATTAAATTTAATAGATTGCAAGTGCTCCCAAAATCTATAAATGATGAATCCTCATGGGGGGGAGAGGGATCCTTTAAATACATTGTTATTCACCAGAGCTGTAAGCTACAAACCACAAATTGTGAGTGGGTTATTAAATCTCATTCAGCCATTTGGTGGTAGAGGGAGACGTCACTGAAAGACTTGTGCCCACAAACTTGCCCGTTTTTCCCAACTGCACCAGATAGTGTGAGAAAAATAGATATATCACTGCTGTTTCTCACCCTTGTGTGCTTTATCAGGAACAGCACAAGCCAGCACTGAGCTTCCCTTATCTGCATCCCAGCATCCTTGTGTCGTACTCCAAGAGCTAAATCCTCCATGAGATGGTCCCTCTCACTCCCTGCGGATGTTGCAAACCTGAGAGTCTCCCAGGAGCTCAGCAGCTCCCATTAAAAGCTCAGGCTTCCACAAAGTGCAGATTTTTGCCAAGGTTAGGAATGACGCCGTGAATAACAGTGGTCAGGGTGGAGCAGGTAGAAAATGCTGAGCTACCCACAGCCTGGAGTCTAGACCAGCACATGATATATGCAACCCCGATGCGACCAGGGGTTTTACTTTCCTCTAGTGGTTGCATCGTAAATGAGGTTGTTACAGGCTGTGAGCTTTGCTCTAGCTTAAGCTTCCTTCAAGGACAACTGAGGAGTGCTTCAGGTCACATGGTAGAAGAGTTAATGTAGGCTCCTACATTAGAGTAGAGTTGGTTGTTACAGTAGAGTAGAGTTAATGTTGGTTCAAAAGAATCCTCTTCCCTGGTTCATGTGGGAAAAGGACTATTTGTTCTACTTTAAAATTCCCATTGTTTTTGGAAAAGAAATACCGCCTCATTTAATCTACAGAAAATTGTTCACAACTTGGTATTGTGGGAGTAGAAAATGTACACAGAAAATTGAAGGTAGATAGTTAGGTTGTGTTGAACATGTTATTACTTGGACTTTGATCCCTCTTCTCCACATCTCTGCCAGCACAAAGGGACCTGAATACCTTGTGAGCAGCTTTGGGACAGGGGGCTCACACTTTGGGCAAAGGGGCTTTTCACTTTGCCTGACACAGATGCAAGAGAGCTTATGCAGCTGCAACCAGGCATGGGTGAACAAACATGAAGAGCAGGAACACCACAATTTGGAAGAAGACAGCTGTCCCCAGCCTCTTACTGGGACACTTTTCACCGGCACATGCAGTGCTGGCTTTTATTGACTGGGAATCAAGAGCTCAATGTGTCCTTGAGAGTCTTTCCTGAGTTACTATAACATTGCAGCTTGCTGTTCGAAGCAGAAGACTGCTGCAAAGGCTAAATTCAAGGGATGGGAAAAGGAAGAACAGGGGGAATTGCCTTTTTCAGAGCCTTTTAAAAGAAGTAGATGCTAAAGCATGAAGCACTGTAAGGGACCTGATAGTGTCACCTTGGCAGAGCAGGCTGGGATCTGCCTTTGGGAAGTCGAGCACCAGCTGCAGCGCCTCTTCTCGCTGTTCACAGCACCGGGAACCATGTGGGGCTGTTGCCTACAGCCCTGGTGCCACAGTGCTGGGCACAGCACGGGTGGAAAACAAACGGAAAGATCATTTTTTTCTGTAGAGAACTCCCAGCCTAAATGCCCGGAGACACAACAGGGAAGAAATTCCTGGGCTGAGCTGTAATCCTGCGTATAGGATCTGGCCACACAAATGCACTCCATGAGGCAATCCTGTTTATGAAAATGATGGATGTCACATCCTCTTCTTTGCAACACACCAGAAACAAAGCTCAGGCATTTTTCCTCTCTGGGAAATCTGTGCCTGCTGCCCCGGCAAGGTCTGTACCTGAGCAGATGGGTCCCTGCCATCTCTCACTGTCAGTTAGATGAGAAGGAGCAATTGTTATGGCTGAAGTGCATTTGCAAGAGGACTGTGCAGCTTGTCCCCAAAGACCTCTGCCATGTCTTTGTGGCTTTTTCAGGGTGGGACATCATTGTTTCTTACAGAAGGGCGTTTCACGTCTCTAAGTTCACATGCGTTCTATATGCTTGCTCGGTGAGCACTGATTTCAGCTTCCCAAGCCCACAAGTGCCTTGAACCCCAGGCGCTGGCAGAGAGGAGCAGAGGGCTATGCAAAATCCCGCCGTGGTGGGAAGCAGTCTCCACTTTACCAAAGCAAGCACAGAAAGGCTTCTCAGGCACCCAGACACTGCTGTGCACTTTCAGGACCTGGGGACCCCATTGTTAACCCCCTCTCTGAGACCGCAGCACTAACAGCTTCCACAGAAAAAGGTAAAACCTCTCAAGCTTTCACCCTCTTGCTTTCAGTTCCTTTAAAATTCGATGGAAAGGAGGTTTCTAAAGAGTTGTTCATTCTCACATGTTATCACATACTGTGTCCAGCACACAGCACTACCTCTTTTTGGCCTGTATGGGAACCAGCGGCTCTTTTTTCTTGTGTTTCTTCCAGATTTGCATTCTAATATCCCTTCACTGAAGAGAACTGAAGCTGTTAGTCAGGCATGGATACATATATCCAGCAATCCCTTCTTTAATAAGCATCCTTACCCTGGTGCAGCTGCTTGGACCGCCACCAGTAATATGTCCCTGTCTATTTGGATCACGAGGGAATGTGATCTTTCATGTTGCAGGAGATTTACATATGGCATTTTCACTGGAGCAGCATAATGAAACCTCACCCAAACCCTCAAAGCTTCCAGGAAGTTTAGATACAACTTTTGCAACTTGGGACCTATTTTTATTTGGCTTTGTTTTTAAACCCCTTTTTCTTCTCCCTTTGATGATTTTCCCTGCTATTATGGACAAATGAAAAGCAACCAGCAGCCCGGGATTGCTCCCCGGTGCCCTGGTCCAGCTGTTCACCTCATCCACACCTTGGTCATGTGCTTGGAGAAGACCAGAGGTGGCATGTCCCTTTCCCCAGACCACAATGGTGAGGTGCAATGTGTCCTCCCATCTCTGTGATCAGGGGACCACAACTCCAGAGAGGAAGAGCCTCGGTGTGCTGATGGTGTGATGGTATACTTCACAAGGGTCAGGCCAAGATCAGGCATGTGAACCAAAGCTCATCCTACTTGCAGTTATCCCTGGCTCAGCATCACCTGGGGCTTTGAAAGAGCCTTTAGGCTCAGATGCAGGTGCATGGACAACCAGCAGAAGACATGGGCCTGCCTCAACCTGCTTCCTCACCCACTTTGCAGCTCCTGGCACAGGAACAGCCATCATGAGGAGAGCAGCCCATTTGCCACAGATGAAAGCAAACAGAGAAGTGTCCTCTCCCAACTTCTCCTCTCCCTGAGGAACCTCAAAGACTAGGGCTGTCCACAGGGGTGCTAAGAAAGGGAGCTGGTCTCTCACGGCCTGGAAGAGAGCAACCTTTGGCTGACCCTTGGTTGTGCTTGGCCATTTCCCTCTAGTCTGGAGGCCAATAAGGCTGTGTGACCCATGGAGCTGGTGTCCACAGGTGTCAATTATCAAGTGACAGGATGGTAAAAATGATTCACAGGAATTTGTCAACAGTCTGTGAAATCTCAAATGAGGCCAAACCTCGGAGGCCTGATAGCTTCATGGAATTTCCCATCATTCACAGAATCACTAGGAATAGTTTAATAACCACGCTGAACCAATCTAGAGGGCTGCCTGGGCTGTATGTCGGCATAGCTGTAGAGCAAGTGTCATAAACGTACCCAAAAGGTAGAACTATCTATTTAAATGCATGCATACACACTCAAAAAAGTTTTTTTTCCTCGACATTGTATCTGCAGATCATCAGCATTTGGCTTGCAACATGATTCCTATTATCAGAATCTCACTTTTAAAGTCATTTATCTGACCATCAGGTTTATGTGGAAAATAAAAATGCAACTTGGGGAAATGAGAAGGAGGAGGCAAAGTGTTTTTCAAGTGATCTCAGTGGCTGATTTTTTCCCAGCCTTGGAAATGGGTACTTGCTAGGGAGAAACTTTAAAGAGCAGATGAAAATGTTAATGAAGGTTGGAATGATGTCTAGTATCCAACCCAATAATTCTCCTCCCAGTAATTTCTTTAAGCCTCATATTTGGAGTTCAGTAGGTCATAAATTTTGCCTGCTCTGAAGTTAACTGGATCCACAAGATGTAAATGTATTACTCATCCACTGGTTAATTTGTATGCTCATTGCTTTCCAACCTCTCCACAAATTGATTTTTAGATTCGTTATTTAGCCAGGAAGATATTTCCTGGCTCGTCCCTCAGAAGGTCACAGAACAACGTGACGCCGCTGACTGCCACAGGGAAGCAGAAAGTCAAGCAGAGGGCTGGAGAACAAGTTTCCCCATGTCAGGCTCAGTCAGAAGTCAATCAATGTGCAAGCTGCACTTGGCAAATGCCTGTTCAGGGTTACGGTCCAGGTAGGGAAGCAGAGCGACAGGATGGTGGGCCAGGGAGAAGGGCAGAAGAACAGCTGAACACCGTAGGCCTGGTCTGGGAGGGCATAAGCTCACATCTCCAGGTGGTCTCTTTCTTCTCACTTTCATCTCTCTGTACTCTGTCTGGATTAATCTTGAACCTCACAGGCTGGTGTCCGCCCGTCCTCTTAGTGGAGCTCTGCTGGCTCTCAGCCCATTTGGAGCATGCTGTTCAGGGCTGTCAATGTCCTTGTTGGCATCCCGCTATCTCCACAAGTTTTCCAAGGTCAATGACTACCTCCCACCTGAGACAAGGGGTGAAAAGTCCAGAAGGAATTAAGCCACCTTGATCTGAGCCCTCTGTTTGACTCAGGGTGACATCTAGGTGGTGTGTAGCTCTTCATGCACGTTAGGAAGCTGGCTTGGGTTACTGCTTGGCACTGAGGTGTGGTGTCTGCACATCAGTGGTTATCTCAGCCAGGCCTGGGACCATAGTGTGCCTTGCTCAGCGAAGCCTGAGTGCTGCCAGCTTACCATGCCTTTTCATCAAAAGCTGTCAGTGCTTGGAAATGTGAAAGTCCAACAATTCGAAAGCGAGGCTGGAATATGGCTCCATTCCAGGCCTTACACTCCTGCATCTAAATAGCACTTCTTGAAAATTAACCCTCATGTGGAAGCAGGAGTTCTTAAAAAAAAAAAAAAAGACACAAAGACCACATCATTATCAGAGTCAAGAACTGAGTCATTAGCAGAGTTGCACCTCTGATTTGCATTGGACACAAAGCTGCATGCCAGACCTCTGGAAAGCCCTCCTCTCTGCCCCTGCATCCCACATCGTATGCTCCTCTTACAGAATTTCCTCACCTCCGTTAAGGGGCGGGTTTCTCCTTCCCACAGGTGCTCATTATATTCCTCCTTCACTCTTCTTTAGGGCATTACAGCTGTGGCTACGCGGCCGTGGCTTGGTTTCTGCTTTTGCTTTTTTGCAGCTGATTACATTTTGACAGCGATTTTGCAGCCTTTATGTACTAGCTCCCACTGTTTGTATTCTAGGAAACATTTACTGCCTGTCTTGCTTGCCAGCACTAGGATTGCTCACCATCCCTTGGGAACAATGAGAAATGATGTGTCAGAATTTACCCGCTTCCCAGCACTCCCTGTTTACTACAAGGACCCCATGGGCAAGAGAACAAATAGATTACTACAATTTATATATCTCTGGGTAATGTCCTGCAGCTCCTTATCTTCCCAACTGGGATAGTGTTCACTCTGTTGGGCCTCTTTCAGCTCAGGAATTGTGTCATAGTGGCATCCACGGTGGTGAAAAATCGCCTGACAGCAATGGCCTTGTGGGAAAAGCAAGGTTTTCCCCCCTCCTTCCCCTCTCAGATGTGCTTATTATAATGTGGTGGAAATTAGAGATTGGCAGGAAAAGGTTGTTGAGTCCCATTAAAACTTTCTGTGATTTTCAAAGGTTCTCCATTCCTCAGTGAGACTAAGCCCAGAGTTTAATGAAGATTTTCTGGTAAGATGGAAGCGATTACCTTGGCCAAGCCCCAGCATTGTGGTAGGATGCTTTTGCCCTGCTCTGAGAAGCTGGGGCTCAAGTCCCCGCTGCCAGTTTGTCCAGAACAAATAATGAACAGGGATTTTGTTTGTCCTGAAGTGATTCTGCCTCTTAAATTTTCTACCAGAGGTGCCCCATTTGGTATTCAAATGTCCTTTTGAAACAGTGACTTAATCTTGGGATTTACACATCCCTTGGCACTGACCTTCTGATAAATGATAACCTGGCCAGGGGTATGGGAATCTAAGGATACTCCTGCCTTTCCCTAAAATAATTTCCAAGACTGGGTCAATCCCACGAAAAGTGTTGTTTTTTTTGACACATCAGCATTTTCTGCTGAAAATACATTTGTCTAAAAAAATTCTTAACCAACTCTAGCAACAGAAGAACTTGGTTTACTAGTGAAGAAGTCTCCCTCTCCTTCATCTTTTACCTGGTGTCATCACTTTCCCAAATCTTCCTCAAACTAAATCAGCAATCACTGTCAGGGCACACTCCACCTCCCAAGACACCTTCAAGATCACCCAGCAAACTTTTTTACCATGTTCTACCCTAAGCCTACATATTGGTGCCAGGTGGCCTCAGATGGTCTCAGCTCTTTGTATCTGAGACCCCAGTTGGGTCTTTGACTTTTCCTTCCTCCAGGGTAACTGGAGTTGGGAGTCCCTTCACTGAGGACTTTTTAATGAACTCATTGTACTCTGCCTCCTCACAGCTCTGCACTGCCGAGGAGAGTAGTTCAAAGGAAATGGAGAGGAGGGACATGGCTCTTTGTGCTTGCAGAAACTTCTGCTGTTTGTTGAGCCTGTGAAGCCCCTAAAGAAATTTCACTGGGATGGCTCAGATTTCCATTCATGTTCAGCCTGTCCTCAGTGAACAATGCTTACCACACAAGACCAACACCCGCTGCACCTCCCAGTCTGCACAACGCATCGCATTCATCCCCCACATTCACCCCAAAAGGAATGAGCATCCTTGTCTGAAGCCTCCTGATGCAATCAGTTGGCTTAAAATCCTCATTTAACATTTCCCTTTAACCTGCCCTGCTTGCATGGGGAAGCCAGCCAGACCGACAGTGCTGGAGGGGGGAACTCTGCATCTCACCGAAGGGCAGCAATGCGGCAAGGAAGCGACATGAAAGGCTTCCAACCCATGCATTCACCTCTCTCCTAGAAGAGTCATCTCCTCTGGCACGCTTAATCACCCTGCCCGATCAATCCCAATCTCATTCCCCGCAAGGAGGTCTTATTAATACTGGCTGAATGGAGTGGGATGTTTGCGGTCTAGAAGATTTTCCCGTAGGAACAGGAGCTAGACCACCAACCCTTTCACACTGACCACCCAGATGGCAATAACCTTTGGCCAGTGTTGACACAGGCTGGGCTTGACACCGGACATAGCACTGCTGAATAGATGGGTTGAAGCCGTCTGGGGGTGAGGATGGGGGAGGATGCAAGGAGACTGCAGGGAATTGTTTAAGAGAGCTCTGAGAAATATTGGTCGAGTGCTTCCATTTAATTATTCACTCTGCTTAATTTGTTCTTGGACAAGATGAATCGTTCATTGACTGCGCAGTCTGGAAGCAAGTCCTTCCTGACCAAACAGACTCAGCATTAAATGGTAAAATAAATGGAGGCCGAGCAAAGAAAATTCCTCCTGTCAGATTGATCACGTCACAGCAGGATTCTTGTAGGGAAGCCAGAGCTGATAGAAATATAAACACAAATTCTATCACTTGCCAGAATAAGTTTCTGCAGTTTTTCCCTTTATTTCAGCTATGATTTTTTCAGGAAATTTAGTGTTTGCAGAAAATACTGCACTGACAGTGTTGTCAGTGTCACTACAGCTGGTATCAACTGGGGGTCAGGGTGGATGAGTATCACAGAAAGAGCTGTTCCAACGTTAGAGCCATTGCCTGAGGTGTCAGGAGACACGGTGGGATTCACCTCTACCCACTTCAAACACACAGAAAGTAGTTTTCAGCCTTCAACCACACCTGTCTTTATAGTCTTTGTAATCTCTCTTCACAGAGAAGTAGACACCACTACAGGAGAACTTATCCATCTCAGGTGTCTGTCGGAAGACAGAAGAAATCACCTTCCCCAAGGAGCATGGATCATCTCAGTGACCCCAGCTGCACCCACACAGCTGCAAATATCTGGTCCAGTCAGCCTCACTGGCAGGTAACAGGCAAGTTGATTCCACTTTTTGCTCGATCCTATGCAAGTATGAAATATTTCAGGGCATTTACTAAATACCTAAAGGTATTTATGGGCTATCCAGCCCAGCAGGATCCCCATCTGCATTTGTCTTCAAAGCAGTAATTATATAAATAACGGATGGGTGGATTTACAAAGGAGTAAAGCAGCAACATCTTCAGCTCTTGATTTTTAACCACTAACTACCAACAAAGACTCTTGGGCAAACTAGAATTATTCATTTGCTAACCTCAACCCTTGAACTGAATGACTGGCAACTGTAACTCCAGTCTGAAATCATTCAACCCTCATTTTCAGGTTTTTAAAATAAACAGGACCAAGCTTCACACAATAAAGATGTGAAAATTCTTCCAACAAAAATGCCTGAGCCTAGCGCATGCTACATTAATTTTATTTTCCTTCTTTCATCCTGATTAAACTGTCCACTAGTAATTCTTTGCCTCTGGCCAAATGCAAACACAACTCTGTCACTAATAGGAATTGAGTACGTCTGCATAAAAATACAATTAAAGTAACAGTACACTTCACATTTCATGCCACTCAAATTCTCAAGTAGGTCTGTTATTACGGGATTTCTCATGCATTGTTAGAATATTTTTGCATTACTCTAAGCAACTGATTTTCTTCTCTGGTCAATCACCATTAAATGTAATGCCAGACATTATCTTGGCTTGAAATAATAATAATAATAATAAAAAAATCCTGTCTGTCTCAGATGCTTGAGATGTTTTTTCCTCTTCTGAGAAAGGTTTAGACATGTGAAGGATTTTCCCATCCAGCATTACAAGGAACCCATGGGCTTTTAAAATTCTGGGCAAAACCCAGAACCACCCAGCCGGTTACATGCGAAGAAATGCTCCTGAGATGAGTGAGCGCTGACATTCACATCACTGCTCTGAAAGAGACAGAGAGGAAGCTTGACCCTGGCACCTAGGGCTGGAGAGGAGACCGCTTTCAGCACTGACCCAGTTATTGCACCCCAAGAAGGGAAAAGGAAGAACCTTTGCCTCCAGCTGGGATTCCTACCCCCTCTTCCCAAAGTCAGTGGGACTTGGGAGCCAAAGTTTTGACACTGAAAATGGTCATTTCCTAATGAAAAAAAGTCACTTCAGAACACATGCCCCCCCAGCACTACTGGAGACAGCTGAATCAGGGCAGGCAACACCAGCTGACCCAACCCAGGGATTGAGCTGCCCTTCAAAGAAAACTTCATCATCCAACAGGGAGGAGAGTTAGCCCTTCGGGGCTCTTCTTCCCAGGCCAGTCAGGATAATTCAGCAATCCCCAGTGCCTTTCCATCACGTAGTCGTTTGCACCCTACTAAAGTGCTGCCACTTGGATTGGGAACACCCATGCACTCGCTCTGCAGAGGGGACCAGTCAATGTATTGTGGACAGATTTTTCTCTTGTGTGCTTCAGCCCAAAAGAAGCTGCATATATTGATGTTTGGGAGGGTCTCTCTTCTAAGAGCTTTTCAGATGCAACACTGAATAGCTGTGAAGAACAGAGTCAGAGCTGGAATACCAAGAAACAGCTGGTTGAATAAGTAAAGTTGTATGAAATCCTTGGCTGACATGCATGAGGTTAAAGGCCAGAATTTCTGCTAAGCGTACCGTCAACCTGGTGTGGGAAACATTTAAACATTTGTGGAAAAATGCAGGTTTATCTGCATTGGCCGCATTACAAAAAAAGCCCTAATAGCAACCCATGGCACAACTTGTTCTAAACAACTTCTGAACCTCGTTCTATAGCCAATTAATTCAATCGCTTCTTTTGTATCTGTTGGAATCCAACTTAAGCAAAAACGCTCAGCAACCCTTTTTATCGCCTGCCAGTGCTCCAGCAGTCATCAGAGAAGGTTCCAATAGGTCATAATTTAGTCAATATTTTACTTTGCAAAACACATGAAAATCCTTTGACATCAAAAGCAGTAGATTTACAGATGCTGGGCATTTACAGATATCGTTGTTCTGCCAAAGTATGAACGTGCTCACGAGTTCAGATTAAACATCTATTATTTCCTCAGATTGGAAGTTGGCCCTCGTCCATCAGCTCCCCAAATTCACTTCAGCAGCTCCTACAGATTGCAACCATCTTTTCCCTCTGGCTTGCCTGTACCTGGGCTGCAGTGGTCAGATGCGTGCTAGCTCTCAGCATCACCTGCAGCTATGTCCTGTGTATAGCTGCTTCACAAATGCATTTGTCTGCAAGTTCATATGTCACAGGGTAACCTGGCAGGAAGTCTAACTGTTTAACAGGGGGAAAAAAAGAAACTTTTTTTCAGTTGGGAGTCTTTCACTTATTGGCAATAACCAAGACAATGGCTTGGAAGCCCTCAGGAAAACTCAAATTCCTTGCAGGTACATGGCTGTGTTCGCAAAGCGGGAAGACCTTGTAGCACACAGATGTGTTGATGTGAGTGAGGAACCTTTGACACCAGTGTGGTGGGCAGCTTGAGCTGGGCAGGATGAATCCCACCCACATGTAGGTCTGATGTACCCCATGAGCATCACAGAGCCCTTTAGGCTGCCCCTCCAAGGCTCATCATCACTGCAGTTGTAGCAAGGAGATACCTGCCTGGCTCAGCACTGCGCCACGTGGATGTTCCCAAACTTGCTGTGCGTGGTGGGAGCAGCAGAGCCACATCATCTTTGGCACTGGTACCACACATGGCTTCACTATACCGGGACCCGGCGCTGCTCCCAACAGATCTGGTATGCCAAGGGACTGGTTGTGGAGGTCTACCCACACTAACTGGTCACACGTGCCCAGTTCAGCATCGCTGGCAGGGCAGGAGTTTCACCCAAGGACCAGGATGATTCCCTGGGCGGCCAACCAGCCTTGGCTGAAGGCCAGCATGAGTCTATCTGTCTTCACATCCCCAAGGACAGACCATGTATCTGGTGCTAACAGCGCTGACACTGTCTTGGGGAAGACTCAGGGGACGGGGATGATGGAGCTATGTTTTTCACCACAGCAGGAGCTTATCCTCAGTGCATTTTTCAGAATGACATTAACTAGGGCTGGGAGGGGTATGGATAGCCCATCTAGTGCACCCCTTTAGTTTCTGATGGTTTCCATTCAGCCAGGCAATCAAAGAGGTTTAATTTTATGGTGTCTGCATGGAGGACAGAAAAGCTTTCCATTTCCCCTTCTTCATTGATGTTTTTGTCCATGAACCAAGCAGTTTGATTAACAAGTAGGTTTTGCTGAAGATGCATCCATCAGTAAATTGCTCTGCCACAATATGGGACTAGCGTGGATAAATTTGAATTTGCAGGACTCCTGGCTTCTGTTTCAAAATCTGCATTAACTCCTGAGTTGACCCCTGGCCATCACAAGCTAAAATCTTCTTCTCTTCCTGAAGTGGATCAGAAGAGAGTGCCAGTCTCATTAAACCCTTTTCAAAGTCATTTACTTCGGGTTCTGCTTATAATATTTCTCTTTAGTCTTTATTTTTATTATATTTAATTTGTCTTAGGAGGGAAAAGCTCCTTTTATTCCTCATTCAGCCCAGTGTCAGCGGGCTTCCTCCCTGCAAGGAGGACAGGAGATATCCCCAGCCCCTGCCCTGCTCTCTGTCAGTCCCACCTACCGGCTTTGTTTGGGAAATGATCTCAGCAGATGCAGCACAGACAGTGGCAGGCCATCACCAGTCCTTGCTCACCCAGGTGTTTAGTGATGATTCTTTAAGAGACCCCACAAACCCAGCAGCAGCACCCCGAAGTGCCCTTTTGGGTGCCTGCTCCTGGCACTGAAGAGGAAAGGCAGAAGGTTTCCCCTCTAAGCACTCAAAAGGTACAGAAAGCCTTGCTCCACCAATTCCAGTGATGCTAAAACATCTCATTTCACCTGCAGGTGCTGTCCCCAACCAAATGCCCTCTGCCGTCACACAGTGAGAGCAGAGAAGACCAGGTTGGATGGGGCTTTGAGAAACCTGGTCTAGTGGGAGAGTGGGAGGTGTCCCTGCCCATGGTGGGGGGGGTGGAACTAGATGATCTGTAAGGTCCCTTCCAACTCTAACCATTCTATGATTCTGCAAGAAGATGCTGCTTTCCAGAGACAGGCTGCACCATGAGGTACAGCTCTGCCCTTGAAGAGACATCTCCCTCGACTTTGCCTTGTGTTCAGTGGTTTGCAAGAGTGTGTGCGATGTCGCTGGCATATGCTGCTGCAGAATTTATTCTGCTCCTAGCATGTTCTCAAAGTCATTCAGCCTCACCAAGCAGGATGCCTCCAACCTCTCCTAAACTCCACATGTCCATTTCCTATGCGTTCTGATTACATCTGTAGCTGCCCAGCTCTCCCTCGACCCACCAGAATTCCCCCCCCCCATCCCTTGAAAACCTTTAACAAGCAGTTCAAAGCGCGGGGACTCTTTAAAATCCACAAAACGTGGGCACAGATGTGCCTGGGGGAGCAGGAGGGATGCAGCGGGGCAGGGGGGGCCCTGGCAGCGCCGAGGCATGGAGTGTGTGGCAGCTGCAAGACAGACGGCCGCTCCGCAGCCCCGCGCCGGGGAGAAGGGGGAGACCCTTCCAGCTTGTCCCTGCTGCCGCTGCACGCACACATCCTCATTAATAACAGCCAGCCGATGTGACGGATAGCACTCGGGGATGAATTACGGCCAACTGCCTGATGCTGCCCTGCAAAAGCCATATTTAGCCAAAAGCCAGGCAGGTTTGTTTTTTTTTGTTTGTTTTTCCTCTGTTCTGCCAGGTTTTGGAAATCCAAGGGATGCATCCAATTTGCTTGCTAAGAAGAAGTTATTTGAATTGCCTGATGTTTCCTGTGGGGTGACGGTGCTCTGAGGGTAGCGAAGAGCGATGCAGCTGGTGCTCGGGGAGCGTTGTTTGTGCTGCAGAACAGGGAGCATCTTCCCCCAAATGGATGTGTTGCTGTTACTGAGATGTCTCCTCTTCCAGCATCCAATATGATTGCTTAACTAGGAAAATAAAAAGATTCAAACCAAATTCAGATATTGAGGTTTCAGGATATTTGCACCTCTGATCGTTGAGCTTCAGCTGGGTGGGGGGAGACCAGGAAAAAAAAAGCAAACCAAACAATAAAGAACACACAGACACACACACTAACTGGAAGATACTGGCATGAAAAAGAAAATGAAAGCCATGTTGAAGGCCTCCATGGTCTCACCCAGGATTGCTATATCATGGGTGAGCAACAGCCTGAGACAGGTTTTCTAAACAGGGTTTTTTTAAGCTCAAAGAGTTTCACACAGGAACTGGATGTGATGCCAACATCATGTGAAATTGAAAAGATTCATTGAAACAGCTTTAAAAGTTTATTTGTTTCCCTGAAACAACTCCGAGAATAGGCAGAGTTATTTCTGACATGAGATTATCCTGGATTCAAGTAAATATGGCCATGCTATAATTAACTAAATAAATAAATATGGACAGTGCATCAAAGCTCTCCTAAAATAGCAAACTTTACAGGAAACGGGCCAGATGCTCCAGTGGTGTAAATGAGATTCTCCCATTGAAGCAAACCAGCCTATGCTGATTTACCTTAGCTGAGCACCTGGCTTTAATTTCAATATAACTTATATACCTGAGTGGCAAACACTCAAAATAGCTACCTCCCTTTAAGAAGTGGTTGTCGTTGACCTGAGTGGATGAGAATGAGCTGACCAGTGCTCCAGAGCTTGCTGGTGCCATCTGATGGGACAGGTTACAGTCAGACCGACCTCACAGTCGGACACAGCTCTCGGGATCAGATGGGGTGCCCTGGCACACTGGGGCTTGGGTGGGAGCCCTGGAGGGTTTATAATAGCAAATGCACGTGAGTAGCATTCGAAATGACATGAGATAAATCACCTTCCCAAGAAAATTGATTTAATTGCTGCTGGCTCCCAGTGCTTTGTATTTCAACAGCCCCTCATCAAAATATGATGACAACCTTAGCACCACAAAGACTGCGGAGTAAGAAAAGGTAGAGATCAGGAAATGAGGTCCAGAGCTGCAAACTCTTCCCTCGTGTCAAGACATTCACAGCCCTTTTGAAGTCTCAGTGCAACCCTTTGGGGAAGGAAACAGTCCCTCCACTCTGCAGGTGGGGAAACTGAGGCAGGGATGTGTTATGTCTTGCAGGTTCACCGATCAGCAACCATTTCTTTTGAGTCCCGGCAGCTCTCTGCCACTGCAGGGTGAAGTTATTTCTTATGATGCCATCCCTGCTGTGAGCCAGACCTTGAGGGAGAGGCCAGGGGTCGCGATCGCATGGGGTTTGATTTCATGGGAACGCTGGCTAAGACATACTGAGATTTGTATTTGATTCTTTCTTTTGCATCTGATTTCTAAACCTTCAGAGTCATATTTCCAAGCTTTTCCCACAGACAGCAAGGCTGTGAATTTTCTTAAAATATACATTACACAAAACAAGCAAGCTGATAGTCCTCCAAAATCTCAAGACTCCAGGAGCTGGGGATTAAAAAAAGAGAGGAACACTCCCTTCCCACAGCTCTCTGAAAGCTCAGGCTATAACCACCCCATCTGACAAAACAAGGACCCCTGTACCCTGCAACACACACTTCCCACATAGGAGATGAGGACGATGCTGGGCTTTGAATGGCATTTCTAAAGGCAAATGGCAGCTTTGGGACACTCACTTTGTCCAGGAAGACACTGCTGACAGCGACAGCTTTAGTAAGAGCATGAACTGAAACAGCCTCTTCTTCCTCCAAAGAGACCTTCCTCCTTTGTGTACCCGCACATTTCCATCTACCTCTTGGCTGGCAGCGTTGTGCAGAGAGCGATCTAAAATTAGCCAGGTGGATTTAACGTCACACAGCTTCCCTCTGCTTTCGAGCACTCAGCCTCCTGCTATATTTAAACCAAAGGCAACTGATAAACAAAGGTTTGGTGCGCTCTACTCTGACAGAAATAGGCACTGCAGCTATTTTTATCCTGCAGACTGCACAATGCGTGTCCAAGTTACAACCGGCAGCAATAAATATATCCCAAAGAGGGTCAAGAAGCCACTGTAAGCAGGGAGCAGTAATGAAACGGCTCTGCTCCCTGAATGCCAGCGAGGCAGCCTTATCTAGTCCCTAATTCCTCCCTTTGAGGCTCATCACACAAAAGCCTTATAGAAAGCAGATGAGGTTGTATGTCACGCTTTGAAAGCATTTTTTTTCCTCCAGGTTTTGTACTTTAGCTTAAGCTAAGTGGTGCATTGGAAATATCAAGGCATCTTGACCATAGCCCCGATGCACGAGGGCTAATTTAACTCAGTGCTGGCACCGGTGGATGAGGTGCTAGATATGAAGAAAGAGGTTTTAACTTTCAGGTGACTTTCAGGAGAGGCTCAGAGGCTGTGGCAGGGAGTGGTGTTTGTAGCACGTGTTTAAGGCTGATGCTGTTTCTTCTGCTAACCCTGGTGTGGTTGCCCTCATGGGAGAACATCAAAGACGCTGCCGAACAGGACAGTGTGCAAGGTGTGTGCTTGCCTGGTGAGTCACACGTGGTCACCTGAGCACCTGCGGCAGGGATGGACGCTGGTTCAGAGCCTCTGGGAGAAGGTGCAGAGCGCTGGTTACCTGGCCAAGACTTCACACCCTCAAAGCCTTTCTCAATCTCTGCAGGGTACTAGTGCCATGCCTGGCCCTCGCCAGGGCTTTGTGGATCATTGCAAAGGGATCGGGCCAAACAATGCCACAGACGGAGGGTCTCAACCAGCCTCAGTGCTTAGCCCTTCTCCATCTCACAGGGGATTTGGTGTGAGAGGCCAGGCAGCAAGGAAATCTTCTCCAGACCACAGTAGCCTCCACCACCTGCTGCAGGCAGGTCGGAGTTTCCTTGCAGACAGTGAGGTCTCTCTGGGACATCTCAAATGCTTTGTGGGTCTGCATGGGTGAATTGTTCATGAGGGGTGGGATCTCAGAGAACCACCCTAAGTGAGCTTTGGAAAGTATTGATTCTTTGAAGCAAAATCTTTCACAGGGGCATGCTGTTTTCATCAGAAACTGGATGGGGCTGCTCATGTTCCTGGTTGGCCCTGCAAGTTATGTTATACCCAAGACCTGGCACAACTGCTAACATTTGGATTCCAAAGGCCTTGGACTCCCTCTTTCCACCCCTGAGAGACATTTGCACTCCTACTTTGGCTGAAATGAGGGATCTTCAGAGCTAAGGTACTGAAACCTTTCTAAATATGCAATGCAGATAGCAGGAGACAGCAACAGATACATAGACTCACAGAATCACATGGGGTTGGAAGGGACCTCTGGAGATCATCCAGTCCAACCCCCTGCCAAAGCAGGTCTGGTACATGACCAGAGTCCAGAGGTGTACCTTCTAGTGACAAGCAGTGACAGTCAGACATGGTGGAGAAGATATTTCAGGAGGATATTGAGATTTATCCTATAAACAAAAGTTAAAGGGATGGTTGTGAGTCCTAAAAGCTCTCCACAGCCTAGCAGGCACATCCTGCAACACCTGGAGTAGCTCTACACCCAACACCATGACGCCACACCACTGGGGGCACAGCTGGGGATGCCCACCTTGGCTTGGACCTGCCTCTGGAGCCAATCTGCATGTCTGCTGTCCCCAGCCAGCAAGCCCACAAAAGAGCAGAGATGGCTTCTCCCTTTCCCAGCCCTTCCTTCCCACTCTGGGGACCAATTCTGTGCCTGCCACAGCTGAGCAGGCAGCGATGAAGGGGTTGTCACATCTGGCAGCAGCTGAGAGAGCGGTGCCCCACAGCTGGCACACCGAGCACAGCTCCAAGCTTGGGAAAGGAGAGACCTGGGTTCACAGACCAGCCCTGCTTCTCCCTTGGCTCTCATTTATTACTCATACGGGCACAGCGGGGCCCTTTTTTTATGCAGCAAATCATTAAAAAGAAAGGAAGGGGGGAAATAAAACTTTAGTAACAATTGTAAAAAAAGGGAGCAGAGGAAGAGAAGCATGCAACCAACAGAAAGACAAATGGAGTCCAGTTACAAAATAGTTCAGCTGGGAAAGGGGACTTTAGAGAGGGTAAGACTTTATAAAAATGTCCTGGTCTGGAGCCAGTTGCCTGAGCAAAGAGGATCTTCTTGTGGGGCCCAGCATCAGTGACCACAGACACAGAGGAACATTTCGACTAAGCTTGCCCGGCTGTTCAAAGGAGACCTGAGCTCACCAAGCCTTGCTAAGGGTGCGTAGGGTGGCACAACGTACCAAGGTTGGCTGGGTTAGCATCGCTGCATGGTGTTTGGGGTGGCCTGGTTTGAGATCAGGCTCAAAGTATGGGTGCAAGAGCCTGTGTGTGCCCATGGGATACCAAACAAATGCATTCAGGGTTATCTGTGGGAGCAGATGCTCGCCCACCCGCACCAGGGTCCTAGCTCATGGCCACAAGGTCTTTTTCACCCTCCCAGAGATTTAGCAAAGTCAATTTAGCAAAGGCCCAAAAAAGAGCCTGTTGGTTTGGCTTTTACAAGATCCACCTCCTTGGGACTGAGGGTCTTGGTCCACAACTGCCAGCAACAGTCATTACCCTCTTTCCTGCTCCTCGCTAGGTTTATTTTATATTTTTTTATTCCTTAGTGTAAAAGCTTCCCTAAGTAGTCATTAACCTCAGCCACAGGACACAACCATTAAACATTATTGTGGCTGTAACATGGTACATTGCTTGCCTCGCAGTCAGAAGGGTTTCCTCCAGCAAGAGAGAAAAAAAAGAGACCTGCGTTAAGGCCAGGATTCTCCTGCACATATATCTAAATCAGCATCTGGCACTGCAGACCTGTTGCAAGGAGTGTGTGTGGATGGAGGCAGCACGTTACATGGAGAGTGCATCCTTCTTGATTAAACATACAACTGGGAAAACCCCATCCTTGGCTCCATCTCAGAGTAGAACAATCCAGACACTCAGATCCCACACCCACTTGTCCCCGCGTCAGCACAGCCCGCTGCCAAGCAGGTGATATGTCCCTGTGTAGGGACTGTCCTTAAACTGCTCAAGATTTTCTCCATGCTCAGAACCAATGCTGACTACCCCTTCCAGAGTCCCAGAAATGCCAGCTTCTACAGGAGTCAACCTGGAGAAGTCCACCATGCCACATGTTGTTTGTAGACACCAGCTGAAAGAGGGAATACTTCTGTGGAGTTTTCAGTAGACATGGCTTTTGCTGCCCATCAGTGCTGCAAAGCCCCTAGGCTGGATCTTCACAGTGTCTCCAGGCACTCCAGAAGCTCCAGGAGAGGTTTTCAGCCCTTGTCCACTTTTCTTCCTGCATACAAATGTGCAGAGAGCGAAGCTCCACGATAGCACCTATAATGGTGTTTGTAGCATGGTCACTGTAACATTGGTCCTGGAACACCAGCAAGGAGAGGGAGGGATGGTGCTGCCATTGTTCCTTCACCCGGTGCTGAGGCAACCAGCTGCCTGGGTGGGAAATGTCCTACATTATCCAGGGAACCTCCCTGAGAGGAAGACAAACCTCCTGCATCTATGCGCAGGAGAGAGCTCAGCACGTGACCTCCTGAAACAAAACCTCTGCAGATGCACCCCCGGGCTGATGGGGAGCTGTTGCGATGGGTCATGCCTGTTTCCATCCGTCAGAGGACCCAATGAGACATGACTGATCTAAGCAGAGCTGACAAAGGCTGGAGACCACTTCCCCATCTGGGGACATGCCACCAGGCTAGGGGGGAAAGGCTGCCTTTTCACACTTGGGGGCTGTTTCATCCAGCAGCTCCCTTTCTGCCAGTACAGGGGTCCTGCAGCTGCAGTACCCACCTTCCAGGCTTGGTACGAGCTCCCCTTCCACCCCACTGACTCCAAGAGAACATCCTAAATTGAAAGAGGCATGACATGAATAGTTCCCCCCACACACACCCCCCCACATCAAACCAGACTGATCTCCCACCGCAAGCTGGGGATCCCCCGGTGTTCCTCGTTATACATTGACGCCTGACAGGGAAGCACAGCCCTGCGGTTGACAGGTTTTAATGAAGACCTTTGATGTTCAAAGGAAGCAATGGCTGTTTGGTAAGGTCGGTTGAGTTAGAAGAAAGGGGCACGGCTGAAGCTGGCCGAGCCAAGCCCGTTACGCTAGCAGGGCCCCATCTGGAGTACTTAACTGCTGTCTGGTTTGAGCCAGGCAGGTTGGAGGTAGGCAGATATGGGGAGAGGGGGCTGGTTTCATGTCGAATGCCGTCTGCCTCTCCAAGTTACCCTCCCCATCATCACTCACCCGGTGCCGGCATCGCCTGCAGGTCAAAGTCCACTCTCATTCCTTGGACCCTGGGGCTGAACTCCCACTTCTTTTACAAAAGAAATGGAAATGTCGGTATGTAATTGGGAAGGCTCTTAACAAATAAGAAATCCCTGTAAGACATACCTGGGAACTGCTGTTCGTCACCCTAAAGCTTCAACCTCTCAGCTGGGCTCGTTGCCACAGTGAGGGAAGCACTTGCTCTTCTGTAGCCCCAAAATGTGCCTCTGGCCAGTGAAATGGGGACCAGCAGTTGAGCACCCTTCATATGGGTGTCCAGGACAGTGTCCATGCTCCCACAATCTCTTACGCAAACTGGAGGATCTTCAGTGGGAATGAGAAGAAACAACGCTGCTTTGCGCAGCTGCCCAGGAGTTGACAGAGAAGAGGACAAATTCCCTTAAAGAAGAGGGAATTTTGCCCTTGCTTTCCTTGAGCATTAAGAGTAAGTCCATTCAGAGGTTCGATTTAGAAGATGTAGAAACAGCCAGTGGGATATTTCAGAAATTTGTCATTTTGTCTGCCACAGATATTTTTTCAACAACAACAAAGGAAAGTTAACAAAAGACACAACAGCATCTTTTGCCCAGATCTATTGGTGAGATATTTCAAATTTCTCCCCTGACAGACTGTGTCTTTGATATCAATCTCATCCCTGTATCCTTCCTTAGTGGTTTTGGTTTATTTCCTGTGATATAAAGGCAGCTCGTCAAGGCTGTGAGGAGAGTCTTGGTAGAAGACCAGCTTGGTTTTAACATGATGGCCCATCGCTGCTCACCCCAACCTTGGCAAGGAAGCAGGTTTGGTTTTTCTCTCCGAGTCAAAACCTATGGTCCAGAGACTGTCTGCAGTTGGAGCAATGGCCTGGATATTTCAACCACCTCTCCTGCCTGGTGACACCCCCACAGCTTCAGGGAAAGGGCTGAATGCTGCAAAGAGCCCAGGGCACCCCTCTGCTCGTACCTCCACCCTTACCCAGTGGAGGCACTGATGACTATTTGGCTTCTAATATCTACCTTGGGAACTCATGTCAGGGTAACACTGCATTAAAGCTATCTCCAGGACCTTTGTGGAGGTTTCATTTCAACATTAGGAAGTGTTTTATCCTGGCTCTCTGGGGGAATGAAGGTTTTGTTACTGTAGTGTCTGTCTGTGTGCCTCTTAGTCCTGACTTTTCCAAGACCCATAGGGAAATTTTGGCCATCCAACTACGAGTCCTCAAAGATATTTCATTTCTAGCAGCTTTGTGAGCGTGGGTGGGCAGGGAGAGGATTTAGGCTCCATCTCTGCACCTGCAACACAAGCCCAGCTGTACCAGCAACCGGCAGAGAAGCCTCTTGGGTGAGAGACACAAAATGCTCTGGAGATGTTTCAATCAGAGCTGGAACCTCACGAGATGCGTGATACTCCCTTCACAAAAGCAAAATCCATGGGAAGCATCCACGAGAGCTGCAGCTCATATGAACATCTTTCTTGCTAAAGGAGAGTGAACCTGGCTGGTTGCTCATGGTTCTTTGGGTCAGAATCCTGCAAACCGGTCCCGTGGGCTGGTGGAAGAGCTCTGCCCTCCTCCCTGCACATGCTGGTGGCCAAATGATTCATGTCACGAGAGGGGAAATGCAAGAGCAAAGCATAAATGAATCACCCTCCACCGCAGGTCATTTAATTCATTGTCCCTTCAGGAGGCAAGCGTTTTTGCACAGTCTAATTAGACAGTTCATCCTAATGGCAGCTAGATGATTCCCCGCCACCACCTCCTCCCCCTTTTCTTTACATTTTTCAGCAAAATAGCAGAAAACCTGATGGATACTTAAAAAGAAAAAAAGAACCAGTGCTACCCGGGAACAAGCCCCATGTACCATATGGCTGAGGCAGGACAGCTGCAAAATCCTGCAACGCGCTCGCTATATGCATTATCTGCACCGTAGTGTGCTCTCTCTGCTCACTGCCTCCTCTGCCCTAGTTCCCAGACTTCGGGATATAATTATAGAATAACAGCAACCGAAGCTGGTTCAAAAAAGATGGTCTTTTTCCATGGAAAAAAATCTGAACAAAAAAAAAAAAAAAGGCATTTTTCTTGGCAATGTGTTAATTTTTTCTCTTTTTTTTTTTTTGTGAGAAAATTAGAACAGAAAATGTTCCATCCTCCTCCCCCTCCTGCCCACCTGTTTTTGGAAGAAAGCAGGGAGGAAAGAGAAGGGAAAAACCCTATGTTTTTCAGCTTGTTGTTTTCAAAAGTACTAAAAGATTTCTATCAAAGCTGACGTTTTCTAAGGAAATTCTCATTTTACCTGTAAAGCCCCTTCGAGTTCAAGAAGGTGCAACTGCTTGTCAGAACAAAAAGAAGAAGAAGAAGAAAAAAAAGCCTCTTTATTAACTTTCCTCCCCAAAGCTACTGCAAAGTGACAATGAAAACACGGACACTTCTGGGTGAGGAGCCTGGGAGCCTTTGGATAAAGATCATGCAGCCTGGGAGGTGAAGAGAATTTTTCCTATGGATAAGATGTGCTCAGACCTTAGCATCCTGGTGAGACTTTTGAGTTGGGGCTGGCCGGGCTTAGTTGTTATGGTTTCAACCACAAGACCTGTGCTGGATAAAGTACATGGGGATTTTGGGTAGGGTCCCCTTGGCCTTTTGCACCTCAGTCTTAGAGGCTGCAGAGCCAGCAGAGTCCATCCAGAAGCACACATGGATTGCAGAGGCTGCAGAACCTCTCTGCTGCTGAAAGACACCAGCAACACTGAGGTGAGGAGACAGTGGGAGGAAGACAGGTATGGCCCCACAGGTTTGAAAAAACACCTCCGTTTTGCTGAATAAAGGGTGTGTGAGTAGCATTGGATGATGCACACAAGGTTTTGACATCCCTTCAGTGAGGCTTCAGTGTTGCAATGGAGATCAGTCACTTTAGACTCAGGTCCAAGGAAAGCCATAGGCTGTCGTGCATGGCTTGGTCTCTGAGGTCTCCACCATTCCCTTTCCAGCTGAAAACCAAGGCCTCTTGCTGGCATCATCTCTCATGTAGATCTCAGCACACCCCTGGGCTACATTTGCATTTCCACCAAAGTGACCAGTTTATTGTGTGTGGGGACGAAGAACGGGGAGAACTGGAGGCCAAATCTTTCATGTATGAGCCATGCCCTTGTGTAAGGATGCATAAGGACCCAGTTTTTCCCCAGACTTTCAGCTGGGAAACAGCAGAGTGTCCATCCCTAAACCCACCACCAGCAAACCCCTGTTACCAACATCCAGGTGTGGGCTGTGAGGACGAGAGCCTTGCAGTGAAAACAAGGCTTCTTGCCAGTGTTTCACCCAGCAGCTCCCACACTTGGAAGTGCAATCTCTCTCTCAGTGCCCTCATCTATCCACCTCGAGTCCTGCCCTGCCTGTGATGGATTATTTTCATTAACATTTCCCTGCTGTGGCTACCAGCGCGGCTGCTGTGCCAGTGCTGCAGCAGGAGCGCTCGCACAGGGGTAGATGACAAGTGATGAAATGTTGGTGGTCAGGCCACAGAAAAGCACATTTGGGGCTGCCCATCGCTGGACTAACGTCAGCCTGCCTGCAGAGGAATCTCAGATGGAAGAGGGAGATGTTACTCTGCTCTGGCTCTCTCCTGCTTCTCTCCTTTCCTGGTTGACCTGATGCTCCTTCTTTGCCATGGGGATGTGTTCGCAAATCCTCTGTGCAAGACTAACATCCTGCTATCTACACATGCCTTGCATTTCGAATGCCATTCTGCCCTACACAGCCAGGGGTGCACTGCTGTCTGTGGGTCACTTGGAGGGATCATCATTCTCTGAGGCACGGAGCATTTTGCAGCATTTGCGTGGGCTTATTCTCAGATGTTTTGCATCACCAATTCATCCCAGTTCAAATTATCCACTTAAAAAACACAGTAAGTCAAAACACTGTATCAAAATATACTTCTTTTTTCTTTATTTTTTTTTTTTCTCAGGGGACTGCCAAGGAAAGCCTATATTCAGGAAAAGTTTCTGGCTGAAGCACTTCGAAGTCAGAACAACCTCATGAA
The DNA here is from genome assembly GCA_013399435.1 of Arenaria interpres. Classification (NCBI taxonomy): domain Eukaryota; kingdom Metazoa; phylum Chordata; class Aves; order Charadriiformes; family Scolopacidae; genus Arenaria; species Arenaria interpres. Next base: position 233,563 of record VXAK01011321.1, read on the forward strand.
ACAGGCCCAGAGAATGTGCTTAGGTGTTTAGGAAATAAGGCAGAGCCTGGGAGGCCACAAAAGCCCCCTGAGCCACACCAATACATCAGAGGATGCATAAAGGAAATGCAACAGCAAAAATCCAGCCTGTTTTACAACACCTTCTTAAATTGCTTTGCACTCATGTCTGACATTTCACACCTGAGCTTCAGCCCTCCAGTAAAACGGGAGGGAAAAGCCTTTCAGTGAGATTAGGGCTCCTAAAGAGCCGATTATCTCCAGCAGGTATCAAAGGGCTTTCCTGAGATGGGGAGCTGGCACCGGGCCCAGAGGGATGACACACCGCTGTGCTTTGATCAAGACCTCCACAAAAGCCCAGCCTCCCCGGGGGAACAGGCTCCCAAAAGAGCCGTCTCTTTACCGCAGGGCATCTGGCAGGTGACACGTCCCGTGTCCCCAGTACTGCTGTGCCCATGCCGCTTGGTCCCAAACCCTGAGCTCCAGCAATCCCGACACAAAGCCAGGAACCCCGGAGCTTGAAGCAAACCCCTATGGGAAGATGCAAAGTCTGTCTGAAGGAACCAGTCAGAGCTGGATGCTACGTGAGCTGTGCTGATGGCAGGAGCCATCCAGTAAATACCCCCCACTGATGGCATTGGTCTTGCAGCTTCCCAACAGACCCCAAAACTTAAAAGGCTGAAGCTCTTCCCTGGGAAACTTTGGGTCCTGTTTTGTTTGTGAAACTGCAAAAAGTGGCATCGGTTCATGTGAACACCCGGACTTTTTCCATTTCTCTGCTACATCAGTGCCTTGGCAGCGCAGCAAAGAGCCCCTGAATCCCCCTGGAAAAGCACAAGGGGAGAGAGGAGAGTAGAGAAAAGGATGGCTGTAGGGCAGGAAGGCCTGCTATTTTTCCATGATCCAGAAAATTCTTAATCCTTCTGACCTTGTTAGGAGGCTGGAGGCGGCTGTTTAGCCAGAGCTGTCAGGCAGTGGTGCTGGCAGGAGATGGATGAGCCGTGGTGCGGCTCTGTGGAAGGCGTCACGGAGACACGCTGTTTTAAGGAACAGCCACGTTGGGAAAAGGCAGCAGGAGAAGGCTGAGGCAGGACTGAAATGCCAGTGAGCACCAGGCTGTGGGGAAGGAGACTGTCTGGCATAGCTGTACACAGGAGACACATGCAAAGGTTCCTCAAATAGCCATCAAGACAGCAAGACTCTGGCATATCTTTAGGCTGGGCTGAGTGAGAAGGGTGGTGAGGGTCACAGGACCTGCCCTTGGTGCTTTAGGAGGATTCTGTCTCCTGCAAGGCGTTGATGGGTCCTTGGTTGCAGTCCTCAGTCATTTGTTAGGGCTGTCTGAAGAGAAGCCAGATGTCTCCTCCAGCATCTCCCAGCACCACCCCACACACACTGCCAGACCTTTATCCCAAACACCAGCATCAATGTGCTTCATCCTCACAAGACAAGGACACTAAAGGTTTCGCTTTAATTTTTACTGTATAGCACTAATTGTGAATTTGCTTTGATATTCCCTGTCCTTATAATGCCAAGGATGTGTTTTCCCTCTGCCCTGTCACGGAGAATGGATTTGGGTACAATCCTGCAACGTGCTCTGACGCAGAGCACAGATCTGGAGACTGTGTGTGATCTGTGATCACTCTCAAGACGTGTGATCCTGCCATTCTCAGCTCTGCAATGATGGTGCTGTCACACTCCTGGTCTCTGCAGGACATCTGCAGCCCTATGCGTGGCCTGATGTAAGCCCAAAAGAGTTAGTGTTCAGGGACAGTGTTGCTGTGCTACATTAATCATCACTGAAGTGCCTGGCCTGGTTTGTGTGGCTGGTTTTTAAACAGAAGCATGGCTTTGTTTATATTAGATGTTCACAATTTGGGTACAAGCTGAACGATGCTGTGCCGTATCAGTGTCACTGATCTGCTCTGGAGAGAAGACTTAACTCCAGCATGGGCACCTCCTAGGGGGAGGAGGCAGTGCTAACAGAAGTGTACTTTGATAAATAAGAAAAAAAAAATAATCTCTTCTGCATTCAGGGCACACATGACCCCTTCCCACCTCCAGGACCTCCTGCTGCAGAGAGAACCCTCAGCCCACGTCTGCAGCAGCCTGCAAAGCCGAAGCTATGGTCCTGCTTTGGTTCACGTGCAGGCACATCGGTGGATCAGACACCACAGCTGAGAAATAAGAGAAATCTCTGGCTAAGGCCTGCCCTGGGATTTGGGAGAGGTTTCCAGTCATTCAACCCCTCAGGTCCTGGTCTGTAACACAGAGTATTGGCGTGCCATTCCCTCTCTCCCTGGAGAGCTGTGAGATGCTCAGGCAGCAACACCACGGGAGCCACTCGGGCACCCTGAGCAGTTTGGCATAAAGAGACAGCACATGTCCAGGACCCTGGTCCTGCAATGACTTGTAGGGTAAAATTCAGCCCCAAAAAGCCTCTGAGGGGAACTAGCTTTGGCTTGAGATCATTTGATCCCCGTAGCAGGGTTTGTTCCCATTTTATCTCTTGCTAACCCAAAGGCAGGGCTCCTGCCAGATGCCCCTGTAGCTGGGGAGCTATATTTCTAAGAGGGTGGGATGTGTGACTCCCTTGGTTTTACACTCAGGAGGGGAACGGGTAGGATTTTGCTGAACAAGGAGGCTGTGTCTATACTGGTAAAAAACAAGAGGGCAAGTTGTGTGGCCAGATGGCACGACACAGGCCTATAAACCAAACTCTCTTCCCCTCCCCTCCAAACCCCAAACAGGGTGGCCTCAGCCCTGCTGACAGCTGCCCCACGCCACCTCTTGAAGAGTCCCCAGGCACTATCTGAGAGGGGATGAAGCCGTGCCAAGGAGCGTGGTGACATTTTAACAGTATAGACCATTGTGAATGGGTGCACGACTGGTGCCTGGGTTAGTGCGGTATTATGAACATTGCCTCAGAGATTTTGGGCTCCCCGTTGGCGCCTGTCCTCTCATGACGTAGAGGTCTTCAAGTGGGCATACCCAAGCCAGAACCAAGCTTTGGAGTCCCACCTGAGGCCTAGGACTTTGCGGGTTTGCACGCAGTCCCCATGTCACGGGGCAGCAGGATGTAAACCTTTTATCCTGACGTGGGAAGGGATGGTGTATGCCCACCAGCTGCACATCCCGCTCCCAGCAGGCATCTCCTACCATGCCAAGCCTATGGTAGCAGGGGCTGCCACATGCACTGAGGAGATGAACCAAGGCTGGCAACGGCTTCCAAAAACCACTCAGCAGCTTCCCTGCCTCCTGGCTCAGGGTACAGAGCCCTGCGAGGCAGCTCTGGGTCTCTGCTGCTTTATATATCATGTCTGCTCTCCTTTCTGCTAGAGAGGGGTTCCTGTTCCCTACTCAGGATATCTAGAACAGGGTTATCCAGGACACCCCAGATGCATAGTCCATGTACAAATCACCTGAATGAGTGCAAACTTATCCAAAACACACCTCATGTCTCAGAGTCACTGCACACACACTTTGCCATTGATCTCCACTTATTCAGCGACCGCTTTCTCCAGGTGAACCCTGGGTGAACGTGGCCAGGAAAATCTGGATGGAGGGAAATCCAAGCAGAGACAGACCTCTCTAGGAGTGCTTTGCAAGCCATTTACAAAGCTTGGAAGGGCACGCACTGCTGCATAGCAAAGAACCGGGGACCTTGATGTCTCTCTTCGATCAGATGCAGACAGTAGCCTGTCTGGTTACAGAGAGCACTTTCTTTGATTAAAAGCTAATAAATATTCATCCCTCTCCTCCCCTGCCGTCCCTCCCAAATCCCCAGAGACAAAACTTAGACAAGCAAAACTGGTTCATTTGTGATGTATTCCAGCGTGTTACTCCAAAACACTTGGAAACGTTCCAGGTAGCAATGTGTGGCAGCAAGGGCTATGGATCGTCAAGAAAAGAGCCAATTCTTTGCATTCACTTAAAAACAAGACTTATGTCATAAAGGACATGCTCATTATTAATGGTGGATGTTGGGAAGTAAAGTATAAAGTGTACACAGATTCTTATCCCTAGCTAATTCTTCAATAAATTGGCAGCGATACATCACTGCCTGCAGAGCAAAAGACAGAGAGAAATTAGATGTTAAGGGCAGCTTAGTTTCCTAGGCATGCAGATGTACCATCAGTTGGTGAAAACTACAGTGAGGAACAAGGGAAGAAGATTTATCAGTGGTGACGGTTGTCTCCTTTTAAGGCAAGGAAAACTAAACTCTCGTGAGGAAAGAACAGGTTGAAATAGATGGAGAGATCACGGCCAGAGTAAGCGCAGGGACAGCTGAACCGAGCCCAGTGAAAGATGGACTACAAAACCAAGCCACTGTCACCCAAGAAAAGATCAGAGGAGCCAAGCACCTATTCAGCAGAGAAATGTTGCCGGAGAAAACCAGTCCGGGTGTTTGGGAGTTTGGAGGAATACGGAATAGATGGAATAATGTGCTCTCTCAACACAGATTTAAGCCACAGCCCTGCAGGGAAACTCCTTCTGAGGACACCAGACTGTAGATGGTGAAGAGCCTCCCGTCTTTGGATGGAAGCCTATCCCATAACTATCCCTGCAGGTGCTGTAACCCCGTGCTTTCCCAGCTCTTGGTGTACCATCTGAGTACACAGCAATTATTTCTTGGGGAAGGACTGTCTTCGGCCTGTATTGGTAGGGTGTTCAGAGAGGATCTCACAATCCCAACAGTTATAGTAATAATAATAGTAATAAATAGTAAAATAGTAAAACTGATATAATAATTTATAATAATTATTGTCATTTATTATTAATACTAGAGCCATATCCAAGCACGTGCCTCCTCCTGCATCCTGGGAACATGGTGTTGGGTATCCTCTCTAGGTGAGCAGTAGCATGTTCTCCACGTGCTTCTGCCACCCACCAGCCCCACTGCCGTGCACAACAGTGAGCTGGCTGCATCACCACCAGCAGGATCCACAGTCCTCAGCAGCCCGGGGACAAAATCTCCGTCCCATGATCTCCACGCTGTTTAAGTACAAAGGAGCCTGTGTCTGCTGCCCGGCCCCATAGAAACCAAGCACTTGTATCTTTCCTTGGATACTAAGGCTGACAGCAGAAGTGGGCAGAAGATGAAGCATTGCAATTTTTCAGCTTTTCTAACGGCATCCTCCAGCTTTGCAGGGGCTGTTGGGCAAACGAGAAGCAAGCAGCTTAATGGCTGCATTTCAGCTGGCATAAGGGCTGCGAAGCCCCTGTCGCAGGCCAGTTTCTCTGCTGAGCTGAGATTTGCTTGGCACAGCAGCACGGCAGGTCTCGAGGGAGCCCACGGCTGCTCTCTGATCCTCCAGCTGGGTCCCAGCCAGACCCTGCAGAGCTGACGGCCACCCCTGCCACAGAGGGGGGCACAGCCAAGCGGGGCACCCCGGCCAAGCTCCGTCTTAACATCGGCTCAGCTGATGAAGGCAATGGAGCAGGAAGAAAAGCAGTGGGAAACTGAGGAGCCCCATCAGCATGGGGAAAATGCCTTCCCAAGCACTGTATCCAAACACCCAGGTGGCACCGCAGAGCACAAAGGCATCACACACATCAGAAGGGGGCTCTGGCCCTTGGTTTGCAGAGGTCCAGGCTCTGGGGTAAGAGCAGGAAGGTTCTCTTTAAAAAAAAAAAAAAGACAAACCCTGCCCTTTTAGGCTGCTTCACCCGGAAATGGGATGTTTGCAGTGACACCTGCATGAAGACACCCTTTCCTCAGCACCTTCATGTCCCCTTTGCCCACCTGAGCTGAAAGAGGTCACAAGCACAGAGACAACCCCATGCTTTTCATGAAAGCAGGTAGCTGGGTAGAGGAAAAAACCTGTCTGTGCCTCTTACGGATTTTCCACAAAGGGGAAAGCTGCAGTTGAGTCTCAGATCTCAGGGGCAGCACATGGGGCAGACACCCATCCCATGGGTAAAATAGCCCTTGGTGCCCTCTGTGAGCTGCAGGGAGCGAGTCTTGCCTCCTCCTTGCACTCGCAGGAAGCACCATTGGTGTGAAAATGTCAAGGTGTTCGGTGCCTTGTGAAATAGATTGTACCAACCCCTGCACACACACGCACATACACACAGGGTGATCTATTTTTTGCTATTGCCGGTGTTCGCTTTTTTAAACCCTTTTTAACATTTACTTTCCCTTCCTGTGTGGTCTCAGGGTCAGATAGGGTCACGTACTTTTAGACCTCTGGTAGCTTCATCCTATGTCTCATCACAGGGATGTCCTACAGCGTGGACCCCAGGTGGTTTGGAGGTGCTCTGCGCTTTGCAGACATTACTTAGGGCTGGGCCAGGTTTTCTGCACCAGGCACAGAGTCAGGTCGAGTGGGAAATTTGTGATTTCCATTTCCTCTGTGTACCCCAGGTTAACAGGTTTGCAAACTCCCTTACTCCTTTGCAGGACTCTCCTTGCGGAGGTGGAAGAAAAGCTAGTACCAGCTTCAAGAAAAACACTAAAAAAAGCCCCTGTAGGGCTTCCAAAATGGGTACAGTTAAACATCGTGTTTGACTTCATCTTCAAGGTCCTCTTGCCACAGCAGTTCAGTAGGAGATAATTAGGAAAACCCTTTGGTAAATCTGCCTGGGCAAAAGGTGAGTTGGGAAAAAAAACCAGCTGTATCATCTCCTGCCGAATATCTTTTTTGTGGAGTCTCTCTGTATACATATGTAGGTGTATGTGTATATGTGTGTATATGTAAATATATGTCATGTCATGTTCCATTCTGTTTGGCAGGTCAGATTTTTTCATGAGTAATTTGCACAGTTTTTCTTAAAAGAAAATATTGTGCTCAAGCACAAGGAAAGAAAAGTGTTGATTTTCATAAGGAAAAATTAATCTTGGTTGTGGAAAATTTGCTGAAATATTCCTTAATGCTCCCAGATGAATTTTTGAATTTGTTTGTTGTTTTGCAAGACCCTAGCAATGGTCCTTTTGTGCTCTGTGTTCAGAAGAGTTAGGCCTCACAAATAGCATGATTTAATGCATGATCCTTAATGAACTTGTTCAAGATTTATACTGGCACCAAAATCTGACCCATAGCAGCTATATGCAAATAGACTCTTAAAAATACTGTGAAAAAAGTGACCTGCTTCCCCCAAAGCTCAGTTAATGAAGAAATAAGGACTCTTGCCACCAGAGACCTCCCCTTGGAGCACATCTTCAGAGACATTCAGTCAAGGAGTCTCTCCAGCACAGCTTCCGAAGGGAAGCCTGATCATTAAAAAATGACATTTCAGTGCTGTGTGATGAATGACAATTGAGCTGGAAGGTCTCATCAAGACAGAGGACTCATCCCTCCAGAGCACTGATGTCAAGGGAAACAACCCTTTTGATTTAGAGTTTGGACCAGGCCTGAAACGCAGGGACTGAGAGCAAATGTCCAGGGAGTTCTGGTCTCTGTTGCAGTACATCCACAAAATTCTTCCACAAAGACATATCGCGGCTTAACACCTTTGGGTCCCTTTTCACTGCTTCAGGAGCAGGAATGTTCCAGCCAATCACAAGTCCTACAAATCTAGCAGCATCAAGTTCAAAGTCTAAGAACTACAAACCGCTGTCCCTTTGCACCTAAACCAAGACTCTTCTTGAAGGTGGGTAATGCGGGTCAGGGCCTCCTGCTCAAAATCTGTGTCTCAAACTAGGCCTAATGTAGGCAGAAGTGTACCGGTTTGGTATAGATCCCAGCTAAGAAACACAATCATTCCACAAGCCTAGATTGCTCTGGAGATGAGGACAAATCTGTCTTTCTCAAAGGAAATAGCTGAAGCACTGTTGTGTTTACGTTTCACTTCAATGAGAAATTCCTGGCAGAGCTGGGTCTCTTGCAACTGATGAATAGGAAACCAGGGTGAGATAGGTTTCACCTAATTAAAGACATCTGTGATGAGGTTGCCTTTCTGAACACTTCAGATGGGACTCCCACTAGTGACAATGTGGGAAACGGGTTCCAGCAAAATGCATCTCACTTGCTCTGCTTTGGTGTCTATTTTAGATGAGAAGAGTCACACCTTGGGCCAGACCTCCACTTAAAGCTTGCTGAGGAGACCAACTCCAATGCAGACCCTAGATGATGAGATGTTATAGCCAGTCCTTTTCTCAGGTCCCACACAAGACTGTCACATCCACCTAAAGAGGAAGACACACAAAAGCTCTTCTAAGAACGAAGGGAACATCCAGCTGTAATAATTCTGGAGTGCCTGCAAAAAAGCATGAACCTGATGCAACCAGACTATTTAACACGCTCCTAACCAGTTATTTGACTTCTGCTTCCCTCCCATGGCAGCTGGAGGTGCAGGATCCCGTCACGTTTGACAGCATGCAGAGCAAGTCTGCACTGTCCAAGGAACTCTCTTTATTGTCAATACATTGCAGACCCCCTCAGAGATTCCTGGGGTGCATAACTCAGCCAAAGAAGAGTGATCTATTTAAGAGTTCTGCATTTTCTAAATTGCAGGGCAGCAGCAAAAAAAAAAAAAA
>VXAK01011321.1:242081-425294 GCA_013399435.1 Arenaria interpres
AAAAAAAAGCCCATAGCCACTAAGGCTCTTGGTTACTTTGAAATGGAAAACTTTCCCCCTTTGTACAATCTCCCAAGTATGGCACATGGCCTAATAAGATAATTACACAATAGATCCAAATCACTTCAAAGGAGCTGTTGTGTTCCAGCAGGTACATAATAAGTTTAGAGTAACAACTAATTACACTGTTATATAAGGGCCCAGAATGACTTTTAAAACCAACAGACAGATCTTCTAGGCTATCAAACACATATTGTTTTGTTTGGGGATTTTTTTTTAATACCTCATTAGGAAGGTAACCTGTGCTTTCTCCAGCCTTTCTAGAGGGGATATAAATGTTAATACTATGGAAAAAGTGCTGGGCTTAATACTGAGTTGGTGTACATCATCTCTACTGACCTCAGTGGACCAATTTAGATGCCAACAAAATCCAAGTAACTCACATAAGTCAATGGTTCACAGTCCATGCTAACTAAAACTGTGGGGACGGAATCAAATGGGAATTACCATGGTTTAAGCAGCTACTGACAGCTATTGTCCATCTTGTGTCATGCTGGTTTAAGCTCACAAGTTCAACCTCACTGGTGGGACAATGTAGGAGCACACAGCAATGTGCTCTGCTAAAGGGGACATCTGTTCTGTCACAGAAGCCCAGTTGTATCCTGTTATGCCTTTACCCCCTCTACTCATGAAAGGCATGGAAATAAAGGTAGAGTTTAGCACAAGGAGACTCACCAGGCACTGACTCTCGTCACTGGCCTCTCTCATGTGTGAGCCTCTTGAGGGCTCTGGGTTTCACAATCAAGAAAAAATCAGTTTCTATTTACAAACCAGCATCAGAGCCAGACTTCCTCAAAACATGGACACCACTTCATCATGTTGCCTCAAAGATGAATGGCCAAGGTGGAGCACAGTGTCACACAGAAGGCCCTGTGACGAAGCATGATAGTAGAGGGGATGAGGGATAGCCTCCCCAGAAAATTCCTGCCTGGCTGCCTGCATCTAGGAAGTGTCCTATCCAGGAGGTACCTAGGCATTGTGCTCAAAGGGGCTCACTAGAAGTCCTTGAGTCAGTGCTCCTTTGCTGTGCTGTGATCTGACCCACTCAATGCACATCCATCGTCTAACCCCAGACAACCTCCCATCACCCCATATCCCTCAACACCCCATGGGGGACTCACCCGCCTGTGGCAGAGGAAAGTTGAGCTGTCTGTCTTGGCAATAAAGGAAAGTAAAATTAGAAATTGTCCCAGCAGCCTGCTCAAAGCTGCTGTCATGTGAAGCCAGCATGATGGGGATGGCCCTCTAACCCAGAGCACGCAACACACGTGCATTTTGTTACCATCTATTCACCCTTCAGAGAGTAGCTGGGATTCCCCATCTACGACAGGACATCTGTGGAGCTATAACTTTGTAAACTCGGCTCAGCCTTTCAGGAAGAGATTTCTAATTTTATCCAGGCCATTCATCCACCCTTAATTTGCAACAAGAAAAAAAAAAAAGAAGCTGTTGCAGCGTTATTATTAACTATTGGCCAAGAGAGAATGAACTCCAGGCTTGGCTGACTCCCTCTTTGGTAGAGAGCAAGTGCACAGACAGCAGACACACTGCTGTTTTGCTTCACAAGCATTTCTGCTCCTGAGTGAGGATGTTTGGTAGCCAAAGTAGTAGGAGAGACTTTATTTCGCAGGTGTAGCTGCATTGTCCAGGCTCTACCCTAAACCAACCGGGCTTGGAAACCTTTGGCCAGCCTGCAGAGCTTAGCCTTACTCCCCTTTCCACACGCTCGTAATGCAGCACCTCATGATGTCAAGCCCTTGCTCTGCTAAAATGAGTGGAAAAAGTCCCCGTCAACCTCACTCAGACTCTGAGATCAGATCCCAGGCGCAGGGATAGGTGTTTCACCATCAGCTGTTGAAGTTCACACGTCTCCACTCAGTCCATCAGAGTGGTCCTTCTGAACACTGGCTGAGCACGTGATTTCCTGTGGTACAGAAGACCACATCTAGACCGCCTCATCAAGCACATGAGGTGATCCTGGGCCCTGGTACAAGGCCAAGGAAGCAATGTGTTAGTCTGCCCCAGCACTGATTCCCAGGGCAGAGATGTAAAATGCCCTAGGCTGGAGACCTAGAGCCAGCCAGGAGAAGAGGGCCTCCAGCTATGCCTTTGCACCCAGCTATGCCGTGCCCACGAATCCGTCTGCCTATGGACACGTTTGCAAAAGGTGATTAATGACAAGTCTTCATCTATGACAAGTGTTTTTAGTACAACAGGTTAGGTAACAAACAATAGAAGAAAGGAACAGCAAGAAATCCACATCCCTATTAGTTGGGCTGATAGCCCAAGGATTCAACCAACCACTCTTACCCAGAAACGTTGCAAAGGTTATTACTTTTTCCCTAAAGTCTCCTTAAAAAACAGTTACTCTTATGCCTGTCGTTGCAGGATTTGCCACTTGTTTCATACTACTTTCCCCAAATTCATCCTGGGAAAAATGTTCTTACCAATCTGGCACGTACCCCATTGCTCCACCTGCTTTTGCTTGAGTGGAGAGAGGATCCACGCAGCATCAAACAGACCTTCGATATAGATATAAATCAGTTTGCACCCAGCATCTAGCAAAGTACCTCACCCCAGAATTTCCTACCAATCCCCTGCCAAGTGAGAAGGGAGAGGAGACAAACCAGGTCCCAGAAAAATATACCCTGGACATGCGAGTATGTAAAGCTGTGAGGCATGGGGACTTCCATGGTAACTCCGTGTATAAACACCACCAAACAGCTTGAAGTAGCTGCTTTTCTTGCAAGGCCGCTGAACAAAGTATCTCTGTAGCTTGGCCAACACAGCAAGCTCCAGCCAAACGTAAATAGCCTGCAGGGCTTTTTGGCACTTTGCACTCTGTTTTGCATACAGCTGGTAATGTTTTAAGGGCCAGGCCCAGCCAAGGGTAATGCTTCCAAGAACAGAGCAGGAAACACTTTGTGTACAGAGAAGGGTCTCGGGAGAAATCAGTGAAATCTTAAGACCTTTTGTGTTTCTTTCTCTCCCCCCACCCCGAATCAGCGCGTTTCATTTTTACAGTAAAAATATCCAGAGCTCCAGGTAGGCTGCCTGGATGTGACAGCCACGTTCTGTGTTCCAGGTGCTCAGTAAGAAAGACATTAGCTCGGATCCTGCAAACACATAAGCACTTGCTGCCTGTAGGTAAGTCCTGCTGAGAGCATCCATGACCTTTCAGTGGAGAATTTGCTGAAGCCGACTGATATGGAGTGCAAGGTGTGAGAGATGGCACCAAGGGAAGATCAAGATTGTATCAAAGCATCTAGTGACACCCTTCACATCTTCCACAGTACTAACACGAGGGAAATACCATGATGTTTCCAATTGTCTGGATATCAGTCAACCTTTTGGAAGATTTCAGCAGGACGTAGGGCTTGGAATGAGTTGTCTTGATGGAGGGAAGCAGTCTCTACCTTGAGTGCTACCAAAGCCCTGCTCTCCAGGGGCTTGTCCTTGCTGATAGGATGGGGTTTCCCTCTTGATGGGAGGCTGAGGAACTGGGACTCCACTATTTTGTTCAGCTCACCACCTTAGCTCCACCATTTAGGGTATGAAAAGGAGAAATGTGGCTCTCCTGCAGCTCCTGTCTGCTGGATTAAAGGGCTGGGGAGGCCGATGGATCAGGCAGAGCAGAGCCACACTGAGCATCCAAGGCTGAAACAGGCAGTCACATTGGATTAGTATTGCTGTAGAAATTTTGTTAGCCTTTGATATGGTATGTTTAAAATCACAGTGTACCAGCACAGGCATTTTGACCACCTGGCCTTCTCCTTTTCACCTTATCGTGTTTGAACAAGTTTGCACATCAGGACCATCATGTCCTGGAGGGAGACTGTCCTTCTGTTGGCTGTCCCGGTCACTTGATTATTCAGGCTGAAAGATGGGCGCTGGCTGAGTTAGCAGCAGCCATCAAAGCTGGCAGCAAAAGGGAATATGTGTCAATAACCCAGAAAAGGAAAGCAGAGATGACTGGGAGAGGAGTTACTGCTGCACACACACATGAAGTGAAATAGAAAGCTCTGTTTATCGTAACTTAGTGTCCTCTACTTTGGACCTTACAGATGTCTGCCCCTCCACAGGTAATTCATATGTGCAAAGCCAAGTCGCTGCCCTCCAGACAGGGCTGGAGCACAATGGAAGGACCCTGGGGACAGACGGGGGACCGTGGCTGCTGTCAGATGTTACAAAGAGCTGCGCTTTCATCTCTTTGTATTGGGGCTGCACATCATGGGCCAGCCATGGGAACAGAAAAACGAGGAAAAAGCAGAGCCGTGATCCATAATGAAAACCATGCATTTGACCTCTGTGGCTGGGGACACAGTCTAAATCTCATTGTTGCCTTTAAAGATGACAGAACCAGATCCTCTCCACTCAGGGCTTAATCCCCTTCCCTCTGACCAGCTTTGACGTGGGATAGACCTTCCATGGGATGCAGAAACTCTGGTGTTGTCCGATACCAAGGAAGCAAACTGTCCTTGCCCACGGGGACATCATGATATGCAAACATGCAATTGTCCAGTCCGCAAGTTGCAACACAACTGGCTTTATACGCACTTCTTTCCAGTCTTGTCTCCAAAGTGAGAAGGATTCTGGACCTTGTGGATGAGCACTTTTCCTCCTTATCCTAAACCTTCTCCTTTTTTTTCTAGGCCAGAACAAATTCCCCCTCCTCCTCTTGCCTTCTGCAGGGGTTAAGCAGCCTAAATTAACAGTCACAGGAAGAGCCCTATCTCTAAAATGCTCCTGCTCCTTTCCTTGATAGAGAAGGAGTGAGAGAGAGAGAGATGGTAGCACAGACGTCAAGAGGACATCCTGGAAGAAAGGAAAGAAAACACCTTTTTATCCCAAATCTCAAAATGTCCTTCTCCAGTGCCAACAAGTGATTGGCACACATGCAACTGTGTCTGCATATGTTCTTGTACCGAGTTACTTTTGAAGCTGCTAGCCAGATGCAGGGGAGGATACCTCAAGACAGTTACAGTTAGTGAACAAAGGTAGAGGAGAAATTAATTTCCTGGAATCAATTTGTCCTTAATAAATTTGCAACCCAAAGGGGTTGATTTCTGCAGTCAAATATGGTTGCTGGCAAGCCCAAGGAGTGTGAGAAGAGCTGATGGGTTTATTCAATGAAAATGGGAGCTCTTAATACAGGCAATTAAAAAAAAAGCAATCAGGAGATACTAAACCACAGGGAAATCGGAGACAGTGGTGCTCATAAAACTGCCACCTGTCAATGCTTACCTTCTTGTACATGAAAAGTCAAATTGTGGCATTGCAAACGCGATGGGGGGGAAAGTGGAAACTCTTAGACACGCAAGTCCCTTCCTTACCAGAGCAGGTACCTATGGGTTAAGCTGGTGGTGGCTCAAGATCTCAGCAGTTTGTTGTCTGAGAAGGTCATGTCCCACACTGCTGAGAAAGGTCAGACTCAACCCCACCAAGGGCCTGCAGAGCTGCTTGGCTTGAACATGGAGGAAGCCAACATATAGGTAGGGCTGACCCTCACTGATGCCAAAAAGGACCTTAGCCTCATTGTCTCCAGGAGTGGAGGCATTGCTGCCCAGCATGGGCTGCGATAACAGAATCCAGCCCTTTGCTAGTCTCGGGGAATGGAGATGGGATGGCCTTGCACGACAAGCAAGCACAAACGGCTAACAAAGCAAGATAAATATGGGACATAAATATGGGACGGTGCAGGAGGCGGTACCATAAACTTATTTTATTGCCACTTGCCTGCAAAGGCCAACATAACTCACTCCCTTCGCCTCGCTCTGTCATTCATGAATAATAAGATTGCCCAAACACACGCCAATAAAAACCTCCTCACGCCCTGCACCGGGATGTGTGAACGCTATCCTGGGTGAAGAACTAAAGGAACGGGGATTTTTAATAATGATCAATCCCCTGCTTTTCATATCCTGAATATCTGATGTACTGTTTACTGATTACCGATACAATCTGAATCTTTCATGCCAGTTCCTACACAGCTGCTCCCTGACTTAGCCCCTATCTTAAAGTCTTGAGGAGCTCCTTCAGGAGTGATATGAGCACAGGTGAACCCAGCTCCTGCAGAGGTCCATGGTGTTGCCTAAGCGGCTCACAGCAAGTCCAGCCTGTCCTCTGGGCTAAGCAGGTCTGTGCAGATGCAGTCAGCCCAGCGACAGACCCAAGCAAGCATCCCGAAGGCTGAATAAGTCTATCCTGCATCTCTGAAGGGTCTTGGGGCTTTGGATTTGTTTTGACTTGCAGGAAGCCGTGCAGGCATACTGGTGGAACCAGGCTGTGTGCCCAGAGGCACTGACGAGGGCTTGACCCGTGTCTCATGGTTTTAGAGATGCGTATTGAATAGCTTGTGCCTGGTGCCCCGGGTGTTGGCAGATGAGAGGTTAATCCTTACTACCCTTTTGCTGAACATCAGCTTCTTCTCACCTGCCCCAGAGGAACCGTGGGTTGGGGTGCTCTATCCTTCTCTCCCCCCCCTAGCCAGCCACATCCTCGCAGCCCGCTGCTGGAGCCAGCATCCACCGGGAAACGTGTCAGGGGAGGCATGTGTGGGACTGACTGTGCCAGCGCCGGAGGGGAGGGAGCTGGGTCAGGCTTGTGGATATGCAAAGCCACGGAGAGAGGTTTCTGCTGCCTGCGGCGGGGCTGCGCTCCCCGGCCCATCGCTCTCCGGCGCACGGATGTGCCGGTGTGCCAGAGCCCACATCAACCCAGCCTCTGCCTCCCGAGGGGAAAGACACTTCAGAGGCGGGATGTCTCTCCCCCTGCGCTCGCCGCCCGAGCCCTGCCAAGCAGCCCTCGCAGGAGGCAGAGCCAGGGTCATGCACTCCCTGCCTCCTCCTCCTCTCTGCCGAAGGGCAGAGCGAGAAAAAGACAGTGAAATAGAGAATGTGGGTCAGCAAAGAGAGACAGAGACTTTTTCCAGAGCCCATGAGGGAAAATTGCTGTAGCCCCATGTACAGGACATGTATGGGCTGGGTGATGCACAGGCAGAGAGATGGTCCCCAGAGCTAATCCTTTCTCCTCCCGTTACAGATCGGCACTTCTGTGTCACCGTGGTCGCAGGGGAAAAGGAAAGCAGACGGTTCTTGTTACCTTCCCATTACTGGGTGACACAACAGCATTTCCCCAGCTTGCACAGGCTGCATCACCCATCTGGGCTGGGAGCTGGAAGCCGTAAATCAAGGTGTCCACTGGAAGTCGTAAGGGGATAAAGCATCCACAGTAAAATTTCTCTGACAGGTAGTCACAGCTGAGATATCACTTGATGAATGGCAGCAAAATCCCCAGTGCAAGACGATGGATTCTCTGTGGCTGCGAGCAGACTGAACTCTGTTGTAGCTGTCAAGGCTTTAGGACATCTGCCACTTCAGCAGGTACGTGTGAGGACGTACCCAATCCAAACCCTACACCACTCTCAGCGAGAGCAGCACAGGTAGATTTCTTTTCCAGTTGCCTCCAACTAAGGTGAGCTGACTTTGTCATTAACCCATCAAGCACAGAGCCATCAGTTTTAGTCCCACCTTGGGCACTTTGCTCTTCTCCACCTCCCAGTCCACACAGGTAAAAGAGCCATAGGTAATTGCCTCATCTATCAAGGGTGATTTCTCCAGGACAGAGCCTACAAACAGTGCCAATCACAATGGGGCCTCAAAACTATTTAATCTCTCTAGATGGGTGTATAACAAGTTACAGTAGAGTGTTAAAAAAGTGGAGGTGCAGGGACTGTGACAGTTACACCAGATGCCAGGACATGGGGCACTCACCTAAACAGATTCTGTGCCCTAGAACCAGAGCTAAGACCAACACTGAGCTCTGTCACTTCCCTGTGCCTCAGGATGGGCTGATTCTCAGGGGCAAGCTCAAGAGATATAGGAGAAAGCTCATATCCTAATTAAAGCCAAGCACACTAAGGGTGATTTTCCGGATGGTTTCCATCTCCTGGGACAATATCCATTCAAGTCAGGATGTACATCCACCCTGTAATAAATACTCATCCTCATTTATGACATGATCATAAATGTTGCAGCAGGAGTTGTAACAGAGAAAATAGTACCAGATATGGCTTGGAAAAAAATAACCAGGGCAAGGTTTTCCATTTCTCTTTCATTTCCTGGAGATACCAGGAATTTCAGTAGATAATGTACGTCTCTAGCATATCTTGGTACTCTGCATGCTGAGTGTCAGCCCTAAGAACTATTTGGGCTACTTGTCAGGGGTGGCTTCCCAGAACTGAAGAACTGCATCTCATGTCCAAAAACACTTACAGTATCTCAAAAATAAAATACAGATGGATATATATATCTGCTGGAGTAGATATAGGATTGGTTTTATTTTGTTTGTTTGTTTCTTACCTTGCAATTTTTCAAATAAAATTAAAATTGTGGTTTTAGTCAAAGATTTCTAGGGGAATCGGGATTTTGGCAAAGGTTCCTGCTTCTGAGATTTTGTCAGCTCTGTACTGAGTAAGACTCAGTGGTTGTCACTGTTGAAAAGAAACAAGACATCATGGAGTCCATGCTCATGGCACGTAGTCTGGTTGGGTATCTTAGCCCACAGAAGAGGAGAAGAAACAAAATACAACACTCAAGAAGATACCACAGCTCCAGACTGCTCCAGACCTGTGGACTGAATGTGAGCCTTTGGGTAAGTGAATTTTGTGATATGCTTACAGGCAGACCTGGGTTTGCAAGGCTGTTATGGTCCATTTTTGCCCCTTCAGCTTCATGTGCCACACAGAACTCAATGGTCTGACCTTCAGTCTGCCATGTGGGGAACACCAGTACCTGGCACAGAAAGGTCCCGCTACCAACCTGGTCTCAACTAGGTACAGCACCATGACCTTGACCTAGTCATGTCACCCAATGTGTTATTGTCTCATACGCAGGGAAGAAAGATTCCTGAGAGCTGAGCGAGTCCCATTTTTCAGCTCAAGACTTTAGTGCTTAGCAGATGTGTTTGATGAAAGATGGGAATTTATACAAAAATCAGCCACTTTTCACTAAAAAAGTAGTATGTTTAAACCTCGTTTCTGCTTGGAAAAGGCTTAGTGTCATTTTGTGACTGGCCATGGATGATGTATAACTCAAGCATGCTGGAAAACCAGCCTGGTCTGCACCAAGGGAGAAAAATGTACATTGCAATTGAGGGCTTTCCACCCATATCTCCCTTTCTGCAAGGCCCAGCCACAGAAGGAGAAGATCATTGTGCTATACAATACAGCCATACACCACTCAGAGTTTACATGCTATGGTGAGACAGACTGCACATAGCAAAAGACTGTCATAAACAATACTTCAGGACAATCCCATCCATTTTAGTGAGACTCTTTTCACAGAAAGTCAAAAAAAAATTGGAGGTGAAAGAAGAAATACCCAGTCAAAGACAACATTTGGATCAGGTCCTACATTAAGTTCCATTTGCAGGAGCTCTTATCCGCATTTAGATTTACCTATACCCACATTACCCAACACGACACACATCTTTCTGAATGTGCAGGCTCCTGGGTGGGGATGTGTTGAAGAAAGTCTCAGCTGCTCACACAGAGGGATTCATTGTCAGAGCAGCCAAAGCACACAGCGACGTCTGTGCCCCTGCGGGTGACCTGGCCAATTCACCCCAAGAGATTCCCTTTGATGACATTTGGATGAGGTCTTATTTTAGGTTCTGTTTGCTGGAGCAGAGTTCTAGGCTGCATTTGCGATGCCCAGAAGCCCAGATGAGGAAACTTTTGAAGAGGGGGAAGTCGCTATTTGAGTGCCATAAGCTGCTAAGCAGCATCTAGGAGCTACAATAAGTTACCAAGCCTCCTCAACTCTCTTCTTTCCCTCCTTTCCCAGACCAAGACAAACTTTGTGGAGGACTGAACTGACCTTCTACTTCCATCCCTTAGTCTTCTAACCTCAGTATACCCTTCCCTGCTTAAGGTACGAATCAACAGTGACAGCACATAAATTAAGCTAGGGGAAGGGTGACATCTCCTAAGCATTCGGACTCCCTGAGATTTGATACAGATGACAAACCTCATCAGGTTTGAAGATTTCTTGTGCATGACCTTAAAACAGTGCAGGTGGTTTTGAGACCTACGCCACAAATGCTCCTTATTTTCTGAGATCATCTGAGGGCTGCCACTTTTACACGTACCTCAGCAGATGGACTATCACCCTCTGGAGCCAAAAATAGTTCCTGCTGCAGCCGTAGTAAGAGCTATACAACTGGGAGCATGACAGACTTGCCTCCTTGGCAGAGAGGACACAGAAGTGAAATTGTCAGCAGGCACCAAGCAGGGGTTACACAGCACCTCGAGTCCTTGAATAGTCCCCACTGGTGTGACAGCCACCTTCTTGGTGACACACCAGGGTCTCCTCACAGAGTTGAGATGCGTGAACATCTAAAACGGGGATGAGCTCAGGCGCTCAGGAGGATCTCAGCTGTGCTCCACAGCGGGCGATACTGGAGAATCACATCCTTTTGACAGACATTGAGTTGGACCTGTAATCCAAAAGCTGTCACTGCTACAGAAACTGCTACACAGGAAAAAAGTCACGCGGCTGTTACCCTTTAGCACTTTGGCTTTATCTTCATAGTAACTTGCCTTCCTGCTAATATAGATCAGATCAACACTGACAAGGGGCGTGATGGAGTCTAACAATGTCAGACAGTTGGAGAGATGCTCTGATGATGTTTAAACCAACCAGTTCAATTTGGGGGGGAGTTTGTTTTTGGTTTAATGCATAGGACAGAACCAACCCAAAGCAAATGGGAATGAGAGAGACTGGGTAATTTCCAAGCATCTTTAGCTATATCTGTACTTTTTTCCCATGCATTTCTATGCATTTAAAGTCTGCAGCCAAAGTGGGAAATTCCTATAAATTCTTTTTACCCTTTAACAACTCACAAATTCAATCTCAATCTCTTTTGGAGACTGGTACTTTTGCGTGCCCAGGGTCATGTCAGCAGCTGCAGAAGATGGCCCTACACTTAGATATCCCTCTGCAGATGCAACCCTTGAAATAGCCTGACGCAGTAAAGTTATGCAGACTGGATAACAAAGAGGGAGGATGGTCTTTCCTTTTGGGCATTCAAAGTGTCCTGGGCTCCTTGATGGGATCTGTCTCTCCTGAATTAGGTCAAACCTTCTAATGAAGTCAAACAGTTGCTGCCTTCAGAAGGAGTGACTGCAGTAACCGGCCTTGAAGACACAGCTGCCCCTTCCCAGCTGGTGGAAGAGGTTATCAGAGATGGCAATCTCTAAAGTGGCCATTCAGCTGGGTTTATCTGAGCTAGGCTTCTGAAAATGCTTCAGTGGTTTCCTTGGACTTTAGCCACTAAAGAGAAGATCCAGGTTGGCACTACTGTACTGCATTTAGTATTATTTTGAAGTCTGGCTACAGTCTGTTTCTAATAACTGTCCATGAAATATGAGGCCCTGATCATATCTTGAAGTTATTTTGGTGTTGGCCCGTGGAAAGAGGATTGGGACTGGCCTTGGAAGTGCTGCTTTTTTATCCCTCTTTACTGGTATTGTGCCAGGTAGCCTTGGTAAACTCACCCAACGCTTCTTCTGCCCCGTCTCATTCACAAAATGAAGATTACACTACTCCATCTTTCCAAGATGTCTCCTCTTTCAGTGCTAGGCTTTATTATCATTGATATTTTTCCTGTATTGTCAGGTAAAATGCTAAAAGGCTACATCATGGGGAAAGAAGGGGCAAATTATGAGGACCCCATTCTTCTGGTATTTATAACTTCTTGCATACTGAACAATTGGTATAATTTAAATACAAGAGGGGGTTGAAGGAGAATTCCAGCCTAATTACATATTACAATGGTGCTGTGCTGCTTCTGGGAGACCAGCCAGGCATCTGGAAAGAGGTTCAACTCCCAGCAGGGGGGAGCTGACAGGACAAAGGAGAGACGGCTGGGGAGTAAGCAGGACAGAAAATATAACCAGAGGAGGGTGGCCCAACTTCGAGCAGGAAATGGCAATGTTACCAACACCAGGCAGCATGGACACGGCAATCTCAGAGGTAAATCTGGGCCATACTGGTATCTCAGGCTGCCCCTTAACCTTGCTGAGAATCTTGCACCAGGAGCACATGTAACTCACATCCAAGCTTCTCACTTGTCATGGGCCACCTTGGAGGACACTTCAAAGAGTCATCCCAACACACTGCCTAAGATCTCTGCTCCTGTTTGGCCACCTTGGAGGCCACGTCAAAGAGTCACCCCAACTCATTGCCTAAGAGGTCTGCTTCCTCTCCCATCAATGCAACAGCTCTGTGCGTTCACTGGGAACAGGTCTTGTCCACACCTCACTTACTTCCAAGACGCCATTAAAAGCATCTCCTGGCTTCTCCCCCTCGGACAGATCACCGCTCCTTCTTGCACAAATTCCCAGGGCAGAGGTAGGACTACAAGACCACTTTCCCCACATTTTCTCTGCATCCACGAGGCTTCACAGGCAGCTGGGAATGGTTAGTAGACACTGAACTTGCAGACAGGGGGTGGTCTTCTCTTTCTTGGCATACAAAGCAGCAGAAGAGGGTGCCCTGGCAGCTGCTGTTTGAAAACACTGCTTAAGTGACTGTGAAGAGCCAGATGGACTTCAGCCCTGAAGACTCGAGTGCCCTATTTAGCCACAGAGCAGGGACACAGCGAGTGACTGCAGATTCTGCATGCAGACTGTCTCAGTACTCTCCAGCCCTGGTTTAGAGGACTCCATCCAGGCTGGATCTGCAGACCCATTCAGACCTGCCAACAAACTGCCGGAACAAGCTTGGGGAGCTGAACAGCGAGGAGCCAACCCATTTCACCAGCCTTCAGATGGTAACAATCCTTCCCAGCCCACGAGCCTGCGAGCAGGAGAGGGGAAAGGCTCCAGATTTCATTCTTAATCCTCCAAGTTATTCATACTACCCCCGTTCCCCAGCATTAGGAAGGGCAACGTTCCCTTATATGGTCAAGAAAAAGTGGAGAATATCTGCAATACATTCTCACATCTGTGCTCAGCCGAGCCTGGCCAGCATGTCCCTGTGAATGCAGAGGTCGCAACTGCCAAGAGCTGTGGAGCAAATGCCTCCACCCTGCTGTGAACAGGCAGGCAAGGGGGATAAACAGATACGGGTGGAAACATTGCAAAATGGATCGCATTAAGCAACGCTGCTCATGGGTTTATGGTATCTGATCTGGGATGTTTTCCCTTGCAAGCCTGGAGCCCAGTGGGAAAAGGCAACTTGCAAATGTGCAAACAACGGTCAGAAAATGCTGCAAGGCCACGTCCTGGAGAAGTAACTGAAATGGGGCATGTGGATCCCCAAAGGACCCAGGAGAAAACTGGTCCAGCTTACTAAGACAGATAGGTGCTGGTTCCCCCAGTGAAATTCTCCAACATCTTCCTGCCTGATATGAAGGTCAAGGTTTTAAACTGTGGAGGCTTAGCTTAGAAGAAAGGATGAGCATTCAGACAGGCTCTTCAGGGAAAAAAGGACAAGAACATTAGGAAGATCATTCCAACAGATAGCATTAGGGCTATGAAGAGGGAGATCTTGCCACATTTCTCTGCTGGTGGAGAAATAAATGCCATTTTTGAGTTACAGATGCTCTGGAAATCAGTCTTTCTCTGTCATGCTCCATGTTTGAGGATCTAAACAGAGGCACTCTGATTTTCAAAGGTGCCAAGCCCCTTTAGTTTCTTTTCCCCTGATGGCTTTTTTTGTTCCTTTAAAACTAGAACACTTTAAAAAATCCTTTAACTAGCGTTTGGGGAGCATCCTGTTCCAGAACACAGCTTTACACACCAGAAAATGGTCTGCTTTTCAGGAAAGACCTTTCATCTCGTGTAGCAGTTTCTGCAAGACAGGCATCTTAAAAGCATCTTGATTTAATAGTTAAAAAAAAAAAAAAATACCAGGTACTAATCCATCCAATGCCACCCAGCACTCATAAAAAAAACCACTATCTCTACATCCTAGAGACTGTGTGGCCTGAGGAAAACCTAAGGCCCTACTGTCGTGATGAAAAATACCCCAGTGCTTTGATTTTCTCTTGAAGGTTGTATGAAGAGACGTTGCTGGCAGCACGCTCTGTGCCCTTCTCCAGGTCAGCCCTGCCCTTGCTATAAACATTTTGCCCTTTGCTGCCAGCTCTGTAGCAAAAGCATCCTTGTCCAAACGTGTGGAGAAAAAAACTGCTTTCCCCATGTTGAAACAGGTGATGGGACAAAGATGTACAGGAAAAGTTGGGCACTGGTTAATTGTGCTCTATTTATGAGTAGGTAATTAAGTGCAGCTGCAGTACTCCCTGCTCTCATAGCTGCAACGAGAGACAAAACACGTTCCCATTGAATGGATGTCCTTTAACTCCGTGCTCCTCCTGGGTACAGCCTGTCTGGACAGCCTGGCTTACAGCATCCTTTGAAGGGGGATGGAGGAAGGGAAGCCTCCAACACAGGAGACTGCATCCAGGTCCGAAGAATGAACTGACAGAGGAAGGGAATATCAAGACTGTCTGCACACTATCATTGCTGTGCAGCTTTTACATCCAGACCATTGTTTAGGCATGAGGTATGGAGCACTCGGATATAGCAGTGAATAAATAAATATCTTTTACTGCCAGTGTCGTGATGTTTCTGTGCACTGCAGGGCAGCCTGGGGGTCGGGGGTGCTGTGATCTCCACCTCCAGAGCACAGCTGGGATACAGCCAACAGCATATAACAACCTTCTCCTGTAAAGAACACTGGGGAAGAAATTACCTTTATCAAATGGACACGGACAAGGTGGTTTCCCAGCCTCTGGCAGCTTTCTTACCTGTTCTGCCTTGTCCTTGGCGGTGGGGAGACCAGATATTTGACAAGCTCACTGCACCCCCTCTGCTGCTGCATCCACTGGGGTAGTGAGGACAAAATCTGACCCCTCTCCCTTCACAGGCTCCCAACTACTATTTTTAAACCAAATTTCCCCTGGATCCATCAGTTCTGTTACAGTCAGAGAGGACCACAGCAATGCCATTTTGGCTTCTCTGTGTTTCTCACAGTGAATGATCAAAACCAATGACGTATCTCAGAGGCAAGGTTATCTGATATATCCTGTGAAAATCTACCAGTTCCTGAAGTGGAGACACCCCCTGTTTTGTACACATAAATATGATTTAATTAGTCTGTGGTTGGCTCTGGAAATCCTACAAGGATGAAGCTCCCTTCAGCTGAGTGCCTTGCAAACACATATGGAGATAAGTTCCCTGCTGTAAAGACCTTCACCCAACCTTCTGCAGCTGATGGGGTGAAGAGGAGGGAAATGCCTGCAAATGAGGAAATGCTCACCAAAAGTAAGGTGGAAGCGCCCTCTTGTGTCCTCGGAGTAGCCAAAGTGGGTTTATTATCTGGAAATGGGCGCACGCTCCTCTTCAGGCCTTTTTCGCACAAATCAGGAAGACCATCGCTACCTAAGGGGCAGAAAATGGGGGAACAGAGAGTTCTCCCAGTGTGACAGTGTAGCCCTAGGAGAAGCTTCATCTCTTGCTATAAATGCAGTGAGAAGGAACCTGCAGAGGCAGCATGATCTGCCCCACACCGTCAGGAAACCCAGCCCACCATGCTTCACCGACCTGTCCTTGAGCAAAGAGCTGCAGAGAGGAAAGTGCCAGATGGAGGACAGCAGTGAGGGGACTTGGGAAAATAAACTGTATAGAAAGTTAAAATTAACTGGATTTTTTTGTTTGTTTTTAAAAGCATATTTTTGTCCTCTAGATCCTTTCCAGAATGGGATGTGGCTGAGAGACTGGCTTAGGGCATCTTCCAAGCAGCTTTTCCTACCTGAACAAGCCAAGGTACTTTGGTGCTTCCCACTCCCTGGATGTTTTCCCTCTGCTTGGCATGGTGTTCCTCCAAGGATGAGAACAGCAGGGAAGTGTATGGCACCAACAGCATCCACCCATGGAAAAGAGCACCAACCAAGCTGCCTTGACCCTGGACACACACACACACCTTTTCAAGCAGGACTTTTGAGCCTCAACAGAAGAAATCTCTCTCAGGCTCTGTCCCCTTTGCTCACCCAACTGTGGGTGAGGAGCACCAGAGAGAGCAGGTGGCGGATGCAGGTCTCCATCCTTGGGCAGGAGGTAGCTCTGGGCACATGGTTTAGGACAACCCTCACAGAAGAAGGATCTGCTTGGGACAGAACTGTTTGGAAACAATAATTCTACAGCCACCCAACCCGCCTGCCTTCTTCGGGCAGACAAACTGCCCTGATGCACTTTGAGTGCATCCCTTGGCCATTTCACAATAGACCTCCGAAGTCAGGGGAACAGTGAACGCTCAGTTCTTCAGGATAAAGGGATTACGGCAACTCATAGGGAAGAAAAATACTGATTATGGAAGACACATGCAAACTGCTTGACAAACACCGTATTTAGAGTATTTACCTTTGAAGATGTGAAGGCGAGACAGGGTTGTAAACAAACAAACGAAGCTCAGAAATGCAAAGAGATCACAAACAAGGTGAGGGGAGAACACAGCAGGGGTCTGAGCCCCCTGCAGCTGAGGGTTTGTTCTCACAGCATCTCCCCACAGGTAATCCTGTGTTTTTGTGAAGTAACCTGGTTGGGCAGAGAGCAGCATCTCCAAACCCACCTTCCCCCACCACCACCCTGCTGCGTGATCTGGGCTTGCTGGCTCCTCTCCACCCACAGCCTTGCACTTCCCACAGGGTTTTGTCTCGTCAGAGGCACGTTGAGCTCCCGAGGGCACAGGCTGTACCGCGGCCTGCCGACACACTCTTCCATATGTCCCTACGTTGCTGCAGACAGACGACCTCCCTCCTGGTGGGGATGTCCCCGGGGCTTCAAGCGTTTGACAGCTGCGGGATGCCCTCAGAATCTCTGACACACCATTTCTCGTGGCCGGAGACCGTTTTCCATATTTTGAGTAAATGTTCCCACCGTGGGCTGGGAGGTTTCAGGCTCCACAAATCTTTCGCTTTACAGGATAAGAAGGGCTGGAAGAGATCTCTTATTTTCACCTTTTCTGCCTTTCAGTGACTAGCAGAAGCACACCACTGTTAACAATAACTATAATAATACTGCTGAATAAATCTCACTCAGATCCCACTTTGGTATGCAAATGTTTCCTCCTTATTTGCATCTTTCCAGAGGATCACGCCGATACGAAGCCAGATCTATTTCTTAACAGTCGCATCAAGCTGGTGATGTGAAGACCTTCAGGATAAATGCACAGGGCTCGGGAACACAGCTCCTCAGTGAGACTTGCAGGCACTAAAGTGTAATAAAGCCGATACCCAGCCAGATCACCAATACCCTCTAAGCCCTTGCAGTCTGCTGCAAAAAACCAGCACATATCTGCACCTTTCAACCTACAGTTCATTCCGGTATCTGATCTTGAAGGTCAAACCACACCTGGTGGAAAAAATCCAACTGATTTTAAGGCAGACAAGAGCCGTTTGGAGTCTTGACACAAGCAAGACTGATGCAATATGCCCCATTCCCAATCCCCTGGCCCAAAACCCTTTCCCTGCTCCGAAGGGTGCTCCAGGAGGGAGCTCAGCCAGGGGACCGAGGGAAGGCGATGACAGCTGCCAAGCACTCCAGCCAGCTGGAGAGATGCTGGAGATGGAGCAGGGCTGTCTGGGCTGGGCCATGGGGAGGGTCCCCCCCCCAAAAAGGACCCCTGGGTCCTCATGTAGCCATTATGCTCCAGATACGCTCAGGGCCAGACCCCCAGCTGAGAGCGATGGACCGACACACATTGTCCTCCGCCGAGAACGGGACGTACAGCCTGGGTTTCAGCAGCGGTGTGATGATGCAGGGCCTGAGCTGCTGCTCGGCCCTGAGCCCACTCTGCTGAGCCCAAGGCAGGGAGCATCTCCTCCTCACCTAGATTTACACTCTCTCACATTCCCAAGACGGATCTTAACAGATTTCCCCCATACCTGCTGCAAGGCTCGTGCTCGGGGCTGGCAGGCAGCAGCACCGTTTGGCCAGGTCCCCCTGAGCTTCTCTGCAGAGGTCCCTTTCCTCTGAGCCAACACTTCCAGGCACAAGAGTTCGCAGTGCCAAGAGCCTGTAGTGCAGGCACAGAGAAAAAAAGACACCCTAATGGTCACCAAACCTTTGCACATCTTTCAAACAACCCAAAAATACACTGCAAACTGTGTGCAAGGGTGCATTTGCCAGTGCAGAGATGCTGAGGGGCTGCTGTTGCCCTTCCCTTTCCCTTAGCATCAATCAGGACAGTGTGTATTCTCCAACTTGTTAAAAAAAAGGGGGAAAGCAGAAGCTTTTACCCCATATTACGGCTGCTCCCAGCTCTAATGCATGCCCACAGAATAGAACAGCACTGAATACATACACTGTGTAGTTTGCAGGCACACACATGCAGAGCCCCACGGCAGCCAGGGCAGCTTAGAGACAGCCAGGAAATAATTCCTTCTCACAAGAAATGTATTTTTGCTGGTTTTAATTTTCAGAGCTCCCCAGGGGGGAACAAAAAGACACTTTTCAATGAGAAACTGAAGCCTGAACAATCTGCAGTTTCACATTTTGCTGGGGAGGGTGGAAGAAGCATCCACCTCCAAACACTTTCATAAAACCATCTCAGGAAACCACCCCCTTTCGCAGGGAAAAACCTGTGAACAAAAAACACGATCAGCCCAAAGGGACACTGCAGTCCCATACGGTCAGAATAAGAGGGTTTATACACTAAAGACTGAAAAGGCACAAAGTCCTTCCTTTAAAAAAAGCAGTGCATGGGACAAGCAGAGTGCTCAGGGTGAACCGTCACCCAGCTTTTAATTACATGGGCTTATTTGTCTTCAAAAATTAAAGGTAGCTCTAGTTCCTTCCTTCCTTCCTTCCTTCCTTCCTTCCTTCCTTCCTTCCTTCCTTCTTCCCATCTCATGTCAAGGTCTCTGAAAGCTGAGGCAGAGCAGGAGTTGGAGTTGGCCCTCGGTGTCCTCACAACCTGAATCCTACAACCTTGGCCATTTCTGCAACCCAGCCTCCACCTGAATCTGAGACTGTGAGTCTGAAAAACTTCAACCTTTGGATCTTTTCCTTTCCTTAAGGAAGCCAATGGCCACCCTACTTTTTGGAGTGAAAATTACTAAATTTCCTGCCACAGTATTTCCAGCTGTCATAAAACCCAGCCACTACCCAGATCCAAGAAAATCCAGTCTCCCAAGCTTTGCACCCTGATTCTTAAAATGAAAAAATTGGGAAAAAAAAAGACTTGGGAATCTGCGGCAGGGAGCATTCAAAGGGACTATGCATCCATGGAGGTTCTTGCAACATTTTTCCAGTGTTTGCCCCCACGGACCACACGTTTGTGTTTCAGCACACACACTGGGGTGAAGCTGGAGCCCCTCAATCCCTGGGGGGCACAGGCAGCCTGGGGTGAGCGCACATGTGAGCTCCCTCCCCAGCACGTGCTGACGCCGTGGCAGCTCATTAAAATGGAGCGAGCGATGTGCCAGCTGCAAATGCAAAGACAGGTCTTTTCAAATAAGCCCCATTAGTTCCACATGTGCATTTGATAGATAATTTTTTGGTTACTTAACATGAAACCAATAATTATGGAAATGACTGTGAGGATCCAGATACTCTCCACAAGAAAAAGACGGAGAGCGGAGAGAAAGCAATACCAGAGACTTTGCAGGGATTTTCTCCTCCCCTAATGCACCCATCCTTAGCAAACTGCTGGTGCAGAGCCCTACCCAGCAGACCAAAGGAAAGAAATCGCCTCTGCCAGCATCAGCTCCCTGGGGCTGCACAGTGCCTTCAGCTACAGGATTAAACACTCGCTATGCAGCCACATCCACAGCCCTGAGGCCACACAGGCAAAGAGCTCTCCTTACCCTCCAAAAATGGGGAGAAGACACTGGAGAGAGTGCAAAATCTGGGTCTTTCTTCCACTGCTTGTAGCTAGTTTGTAAATTCCCTGACAAGGGATCAAATACGGAGGAGACGAACATCCCAACCAGTATTTTTCAGGAAACTATTTATGCATCAATCTGTTTATAACAAATAGCAGATCTCTATCCACACCCAAGTTGATTTATTCCCTCTCCTGCTCGCTTGCACCCAGCACCATCCCACCATCCCCACACGCAGCCGTCTGACAAATAGGGCACCAAACGTGGGTGAAGCAAAGCAACACAGGCTGGGCACAGGGAAGGAAAGAAAGAGGAAGACGCACATTTTTAGTGGGAATACAGCTATCAAAACAACATTATACAACTGCAAAAAAAAAAAGAAAAAAAAAAAAGATAAAAAAAAATAGAGGTTGTTATGTAAACGGCTGTCCTTGTCTGGTCAGCACAAATCTCATGCGGGCTTAGGGCAGTCTATTTGACATGGCTAGAAGTAATTGTCTGTGTTAACCATTAGTAGCTCCCAGTTCAAAGTTCCCGGCTGGCTGCCTCCATGCCCTGCTTGTACCCCCTCTGCCCGCCTCACACGGCTCCCTGCCTGCTGCCCAGACAAGGTGCAGGCAGTGTTGCCCACCCCTGCCCATGCCCATGCTGGAAAGCCCATCACCTCAGCAGGAGGTGAGACACCAAACCAGCCCTGCTCTGCCCTGGCTGTCCAAACCAAGTGCCATCGGTGTCCCCACAGGGTGTCTGACCATTGCAAACAAGACCAAAAAACAGACCTTGCTCTTCCTAGTGTGGAGGTCAGGAAATGTCCTGGGCAGGCAAAAAAAACTCGTATTGCCTGAAATAAAGCTCCAGACCATACCTTGGAGAAGTCCTGTGTTGCAATCGCAGGACAAGGAATAGTGGTTGGCTCTTACAGATCGAGATGTGACCCTGCAGAAGAACACACCAATGGTATCACTTTGCTGCCCAGGTCTGTGGAAACATCTGGAGGACTTCTTAGCTCCCTTCTCATTTTCTGCAGGGAAATTCCCATTGCTTGAGGGAAAAAGATGTGATTTGGCTGTTTATCACAATAAGGAGAGAAAGGGAAGCCTGGCTTCTTGAACATCTCAGCTGTCTCCTCTTCCAGGGTGAGACCCCATAGGGGTGTCAGGGTGAGACCCCATAGAGGTGTCCTTGGAATGAAAGTCCACGTAAGTAATCTGATTGTTCCCACCTTTCTGCAGGAAACAGGAGGCATTTGTGGCTGTCTGCTCTTTCTAGTTCGGCATACCGGGCAACCACATTTTATTTAGAGTTAAGGACATCTGGAAAGGCCCTTCTAGGAGCACAGTCAGTGCTGTTTGCTCCCCTTGGAGAGCAGAAGCGAGTGGCCAAAGGAAAATACGCATCCCAAAGAGGTCAAGGGTTGCTTGAGCTGGTGACTGGAAAGATCATTTGGGGGCCACAGAGGAATATGCGCAGAAGGATCCTCACAGCATCTCCTTACCTTGTCTTCTCCACCTGGGGAAACTGATGAAGCTTAAAATTCATGCCCCATCAAAGCTCCTAGTTTCTACAAGAGACCTCTTCCAACTTCTCACAAGGCAAGATGCAAACACCAAGAGTCTTCAAGAGTAATTATTTCCCTGCGTTGGTGAGGGAGGAAAAGGTGTTTTGGGGACTGGTATATCTCCATCCTCTAACTAGTCCCCCCACTGCCTTGATTTGGTACCTGGAGGCAAGTCAACATGATTCCGGGACTTTTCCATGCAAACCGGTGGAGCTACTTACAGAAGCATGAAAATAATGCAACAAGAGGAGAAGCAGGGAATCGGACTTGGAGGACTTTGCCCTGGACAGCAGGGATCAAGGGGGCCAGACGGGGCAGCTCAGCAATGTTCACGTGTACGTAGCTCTAACCCAGCAGACATTTCTCTCTCTCTGAACTGGGACCCACCTCTTCTTCTCAGCTCACCGAAACTGCTCGGAATGAGCAATTCATTCCCATCTTCCCACAGATTCTTGCCAACAGAGCAAACCCAGTGCACCGCCAACAGTGAAGACTAAAATCACTCTGAGCTGAGCAAGGCCCCCAGCAGAGACAGTAGCTGAAGAACCAGCCTAAGGCACTGTAATCCTGGCAAAAACAGTTTCAAAACACACTTTATCTACTGAGTGTGCCTTAGAGCTATGCAGAGAATTGTTTCATGCAGTCTTTTTACGGAGAGAGGAACTGGATAACAGTAGTCCCCGAAATAATTCACGGGTCTTTTAGCAGCCTCTATTACTCACTATTGGACGGACTGCAATGTTCATTGTTTCGTTCTGTCAGGCAAACCCTTCTTCTCTAAATTAAACAACTAACAAGGAAGCATCCCAGCTTCAGGGCCTTATTTTGCCCATGTCTCTTGGTAGCCAAGCAGCTGCTGGTATTTTCCCCTTGCGGGGCAGGGCATTCCGCACAACCCTCCAAGAACTGAATCTTGTTCAGTGGGAAACACCCAACAGGTCGAGGAGAATAAATGAATAAAAGCTCAATAAAGAGGTTTCGTTTCAGTAAGAATTTAATCAGAACACATGGAGAAGTGAAGTTATTATTTCATAAGGTGATGGCAGAGACAGTCAGTTTGTTTATCCAGATCTCTGCTCTGCCCGAATGCACTCACTCTTCATCTCAAAGGTTTCTTGCTTAGCTTAGGCATTTCTGGGTAAATGATTTCCCAGCTTTTGACATCAAATGCAGCCCTTCTTGTTCATTATAAACCAACGATTATCTGATCTTATTTGTGCGCTGGCTTTGTTGCTTGTTCAACTTTCCAGCGTGCAGAGTCAATCCCCAGAAACAACTTCATAGAAACCCAGTTACTGCTAGGTGCAAAAGCAGCTCTGTTTGTGGCCATGATGCTTTTGGAGACAGATAAGAGGTTGCCTTTGCCAAACTCCGACTTCACTCAGACTTAGATGTTGCCTAAATCGGATGCTCTCAGGCAGCCCTAGCCTTTCTTGCCCCTAGTTGTTAAGTATTTCAATTCAGTTTTTCCCCCAGGGCAGGGGGGTTGGAACTTGATGATCGTTAAGGTCCCTTCCAGCTCTAACCATTCTATGATTTTATGACTCCCTGCACCCCTCGTCTGGACTCTGCCTTTCACTTTTGCCTGGAGGAGCAGTGTAATGCCCTAGAGCTGTTAACACCCCAGAGAGATGCTTTCTCTTGCAGCTCATGCAAAACCTCCCCAGTGAAGCCACAAGCACAGGAGACCACAAGTTGAGCTGAAAAAACTTGCTGTTTTGGGGGATGAATATATGACCTATGCTAGAAGCATCCATTTAAAAATCCCCATGCAGAGAAGCTAATTTCTACTCAACCTGGGACAAGGTGGCGAGATGGATTCCAGCAGATTTCCACCCAAATCAGAATCTAGATATGGGTCTAGATGGCTATTCACGCCCCAGATGGCGTCTGAATTTACCCAGTGTTTATATGGGGAAGAATGAGACCTCAATGACTGGCAACAGGCTGACAGGAGCAGGGAGGAGGCCTCATCTCCTCTGCTTCTCAGTGCCAGCTCTCCAATTCACAACATCCCCATTTGCACATCAGCTTTTAATATTTAATTGCAGCTTTGCCAAGGGACTTTGCCTCCTGTCTTGTAAAGAAGGAGGAGAGGAAGGAGTCAGAAGCGTGGTACTGAAGAGCCCCACGGAGACTATCAAATGGCAGATCTCGGGTGGAGGAAAGCACTCTAGCATGTAAGTGATTTTACACAAAAAACCCTCCCAGATCACAGAAAATGGAATGAATTAATATCAGAAAAATCCAGTAAATGCTTAGCAACTGGGGGATGCTGTACTGATTGTGGGAACTGTTCAGGGTGGGCTGAGCAGAGTAGTTCCATCGACTGCTTGTACTGTATTTAAGGAAAAGGGGGGAATATAAATGGAAAACACAGGGACAGTTCCCTCCTAACAAGCTCATTCCACCACAGAGTAAATCCCTCGAGGGCTCTTCACCTGGAATTGTTTAATGTTAGACACCACTGCATAAATGGGGAACAATCCCTGGACTGCGGGAGGTGGGAGCCTGTGATCTAACAAATCTGTCGCTTCTCTAACATCATGGGAAATGACCTGGAAAACAAAAAAAGAAGGTAATTTCTAAAGCAACTAGTGAGAAATATGTCTCCCTCCCTCTGTTCTCGATTTCAGATGTCTTAAAGGCATGAGAGGGGAGGCAGAGATTCACAAACTGCTGAATGTCACCCCCTTCCCCATGAAAATCTGCCTCTCTTGAGTGCATATGGAAAGGGACCTAAACACAGGTGGACAATGGCTCTGGGCACAGCCTAATATTCAGACCACTGCAACAAAAATTGCTTATGAAACATATTTTGCAAGCAACATGGCTTTTAAAACAAGTGCTTTCAAAATCTAAATACAAGTATCTAATAATCCCATAGTTTGAATGTCTGTGTCAGTAATTAAAGAGCAATTACATATAACTTGTGGGTCCCTAGAGCTCTGTCTAAATTCGGAAAATGAACCCCAGATGACCCAACATACTTCCAAGTGTCAGATCAGTCATTGCAAATCCAATGCCTAAGACTTCCGCTGTGTGCTTCTGAAGCCTGGAAAAGAAGAATATTTTTTGGCAGAAGAGACCAAGAGGAGCTTAATTCTCCAGTTACTGCCTGAATTCAGAGCTGGTTCAGGTCTAAGCAACATTGGAAGCATAAGAAAGTTTTAACCAATTATGCATATACAAAATTTCCATCAAATATTTTTTAAATTATTTAAAGCAAATTGTTCTTCAGGTTCTTTTCCTCTCCCTGTCATGGAGATGAACTGGGTGATCCAAGAGAATGAGAAAAATTGTAGGCAGAGGTGGAAAAGACCCATTCCTTGCATTAGGAGTAATTTAATTTAAATTATGTCTTCTTTAACCCTATTTTGTTTTTTTAAAAGTACATTTATGTGATGAGGTTTGCAGATGTGTCAGTGAAGACAGCATTTGTTCCACAGCCCTTTACTGATACACCAGTCGCATGAGTGGAGATGGATGCACTAATTTTTGGCCTCTTTTCCCTGGATATTCACATCCAGCACTGTAACCTTTGCTCTCTTGCTTTGAATGCCAGCAGACAGAGAACATGGAAAAAGCTGAGAAGCTGAGGCAAGCTCAGTCCTTTCCTTTTCTGTGCCATTCTCCAAGGAGCAGCCCAGAACGCAGAGCAGTTGCTCTGAGAAAATCTGTATCCGTCTCTGAACTGGTTGCCAGGTGGGTGGTTAATCTATGGTTGCAGTTCACCTCCAGTTTGGGGGGTGTTGCAGGGTGGACATTCCCTCTCCCACCTCCATGACAAGCAGATCTCACTCAGATAAGGTCTTTCCCAAGCAGAGCATCCCAGTACTGCCATAAGTGCTCTGCCATAAGTACTCTGAGCTATTATATATTAGCAAAGCATTATTAAGTCTTGGAAGACAAGCCCTGATTTAAAAGCCAGACACACTCAACAACCTTCCCCAAATACAATGACACAGAGGAATTTGCCCTCGACCCCAATGACTGGAGCATTCCCAGATGGTTAATTAAAGCTTCTAATCTCCATAGTCTGTAAGGTGCCACAAGGGAAACCAGCAAATGCTGGAGAGATGAGCTGATGAGGAGACAAGAGGGGTATGGCTATCTCCTCCTCTCCTGGTTTCTCTCAACTGTCTCTAACCAAAATGCTCCAGGGAGAGTCACATTTCAACCCAAGCCCTTTAAGGGATAATTTGTCTTCTGGTTACAACCCATAACTGAGATCAGACTACAACGCTGCCAAGTGTGAGACAAATAAGATTAGCAACAGAACCCGAAGTACATCCCCCTCAACATAAGAATGACAGAGCAGCTGTCAAGACTGTCTCTTGAGCTTCCCCTTGGGAGAGTTTAGTTCCGAATATCCCAAACTTATTCAGTTTTCACTGTAAATAGTCATCTACCTGATAGGGCCTTTGGAGAAAGCTGAACATTCACTCTCCACAGCAAGGAAGGTGGTTTCTCCTGCAAAGCTCTCACTCATCACTGGTCTTATATTATGTCAAGTATGGACTTGATAAATACCTTTACATTAGGTTAAAGCTGAATAAATAAACAATGTGTTGACCTTCTGGAAAGACTGAGTTCAGCTGCAAGCCACATATCAGCAAAGAGCAATAATGCACCACTTTCAGCCAATATAACCCTCCAGAACATCCCACCAGTGGGGAAAAGGGGTGCTCCAGAGGCATGTCTACACAGAGCTCAGGAGGAGAGGACTCATGCTGGATCTGGTAGCAGTGCACTGAAATAATCCTTTAGACCTAAAACCAGTCCTCTTTGGGGGAATTTTCCACATCTCTCTCACTCTTCCAGGTTGCTTTCGAAGTCCCTTGGGTTTGATATTTTCTAGAGGGTAGGGAAAGGCAGAAAGATCCTGTCTACTGTATGGAAAAATACATTCAGGCTAAAGAGGGATCAAGCTGCCATCTCCTGTCTTCCCTGCAGGTACCAGAGCATCCTGGACTGTGAAAGCACTATGTCTAAGCAAGAACATCCCAAGGTGAGATCCAAAGGCTCAGACAGGTGGCATGTTTTAACAACAACATGCTTTGTGATAAGGGCCTCTTACAACCTGGAATAACAATGATAAAAGCACAAAGCAGAAGCCAAATACTCTGGATGTCATCCAATTCACCTGCTGAAGACACAGTGGATTCCCACTGACTAAAGAAAGCTGAATTGCACCTCATTAAAAAAGGCAGAATCTGAAAATTTTTATTTCCAATCCAGGTTTTCAAGATTAAACTGGAGTTTTCCTATGAAATGACAGAGAGAAGGGTTTCCTGGCTGTTTTAAAACACAATTTTGTAGAGGAAGAGGATGGAAATGGGCATGAGATAATGATCCAAGAGGGAAGGCAACCAGTGGTCATATACTTCTACTCCAAGGCTTCATTGCATGACCATGGACAAATTGGGAAGATACACTGGAAATAGGCAAGACAGAAGCTTCTCTCACACTTCAGAAAGGGCTAAAGTGTGCTTAGTTCTTGTCTCTGACATTTACTATAGAGAACATAGAGCAGCAAGTGTTGGAATGCTCTTTCATCCCAAAAAGTTAGAGGTCAACAAACATGATGCTCGGAGTAGAAGAGCAGGAAATAAAAACTTCACTTGATTTATTATTGAAGTTAGATATGAGCATATTATGATGTTTGTTTCATTTTTTTTAGCTCATGGAGAGAAGACGTCTGTCACAGAATAATGTCAGTCCAATGGGGAAAAAACATGCCCTATCTCAAAGCCATCACACTGATATGTCCTGGAGCAAGTCCATGGAGGGTCTTCCTATCCCTAACATCAATGTCCCAGCAAGGAATCTCAAAGGACTCCTGACCAGCTTTGACACTCCTAAGGCCACTCAACGGTGTAAGACTTCACCTTTTGCTCCACTCAAGACACCATGTCCCAATGGTATTTTGAGGAAGAGGGAGGCTGATGCCAGAATCCTGACAACAATCCAACCTCTGAGCATGGAGACCAAACCTCATAAAGACCCATCCTTCTCTTCCCCTCTTCTGAGCATTCAGAGGAAGGCACAATGGGGTCCTGACACCACCAAATGGAAGGAGTCTCCTGTAAAGGTTAGTAGGTGCTCTTCTTTGAAAGCTCCTTGCAATTTATTTGCTTTAGGGGTCCAAAATCTGAGAAGCACTGTCCTTGGAGACACCAGAGCAAAGCCAAGCCTTCTACAGAAAAGTCCAAACCACACACAATATGTGGAGGCAATGTCAGGTCCACCTTTGCCTCTGGAAAGCCTCTGGCGCAGTTACCTTCCTTGTGCTGGGGCTTTGTGCAGTTCCTTTCCTCTGTTTATGGGAATTTACCTGTTTCCCATCTCTCGTTCCCACACAGGGAGGGAAACTGTCCCATGACAGACAGGCGATCATCTCCTCGGTGCCGGATACAGCCGATGACTCAGCCACGGGCAGAAGCTGTGAGTTGGATTTATTTTGGTTACCGGTCATCATTGCTACTCTGCTGCCAGGTCTTTAGCTGCAACTGGGAAGGGTCTCCTTGCTCCTTGCGCAAAGTTATATTTCCCATGTAATCCCATAGGAGACACCGACGGGGCGATTCTGGCTGGGGATGGTGTAGGTAATGCCAGGGCTGGCCATGCAGGAGTGTGGCCAAGCACAGGGAGCACGGAGAGCAGACAAACCCACCACTGCAGCCCTCTGGCCCTGATCGGTCCCCTTGCACAGAGCTGGCAAATCCCAACACAGCTGGGACCTGGGCCAGTGATGAGTCCACAGAGCCACGCTGATTCTCCCTGTGCTGTTATCCCAGCATTTAAAAATAGCTGGTATTAAATACCCAGGCAGAAATACGTCCATGTTTAGGTTGAGATGAGTAATATCCCCCCACACCTCAGCCTTGAGGACAGGAAAAGGCAGAGGTCCATTTGTACCTAACTAAGGAGTCCTGGCTGGGCTCCTTTTTGAATTTGGCAGTGGTGGTGTATGAGACACAGTCATCCTTGGCTTAAGATAGGGCATGTAAGTGATCCCTAATGCTATGATATCATCAGGCCTAAAGCAGGTCAGGGATATTTCAAGGCAAGAGGCATCTGTGAAGACTGAGAGATCCAAACTGAAGTTTTGCATGGGAAAGGACTGAATTTTACCAAACTTTGCTGTTTGATTTGGGACAGTAAGAAACTGCTTGCAAAAAATGCCATAATGGCTGGTTTTCAGAGCTGTGGACCATCCTGCCTCCTTTGGGCCTAGATGAGGAATCCAGGGACCCTATAGTCCATCTATCTAGGATTTGTTCTCTATCCTTTCCATTTCTTCCTTTTCTTTCACACAAGAAGGGGAGAAAAAAAAAATCCCACACTGCCTAGATTTGGGACACTGTATTTAATTACCCAACTGCATGGGAAAAGAAGTCTCTTGCATGAGCCCACAGACAAATGAAGGAGCTGAAGTTTCCACAGCACTGCTGGGATTATTTTTAATGTCAAAGCACATGAAGTCACCATGCTATCTTGCTAAACACAATCACAGTATTAGCTGCGGTGTGTCTTTCACAGTGCAAAAAGCATCTTTTCCTCTGGCTGGCGAATGATGAATCACGGTCTATCTTAGAGTCTTACACCACTCTAGTCCCTGACTCAAAGATCTTGGAATAGAAAAAACTTCATGTCGTCTCCAGCACTGCTTCTTTGGTAGGGCTAGGCTTTGCATGGTGTGGGGTCCTTCTGGGGAGGCAATTGCAACCAGGGAGCTGGGAATATGACAGCTACCTCTGAGGTAAGTGCTGGATTTTCTCAGAGGCAGGAGTTGTAATGCTTCCCAAAAAAGTCCAGGAACCAGCTGTCCTTTTCTGGGATAAGACATGTCCGGGACTGTACCTGTGCTGTGTTTGGTCATCCCAATGGAGCAAGGGAGACATCAGTGCTCCACAAGCACCAGCAGTGGTCAGGGAAGGTCTTCTACAGGTGCCTTCTCATCATCACCTCCTCATTCATCCCCAGGGCTGAGGAGGGGACACCTCACCAGTGCAGTGACCTGGGATGGGGAAGGCAATGTCGAGTGGTTTGAAGCCACAAAATGTTGTAAGATTAAGCACAGAGAACAGGTCTCAGGTCTGAGACACCATGATGTGGAGGACTACAGCTCGGCAACATGCAAGACAGCTCTGCTGACTGGCATGTGGCTTATCAGCAAACACAGTCCATGCAACAGTTCAGAGCTGAATAACTACACCTGAAGTAAAAGCACCTCTTGCTGTACCTCTTTCCAGACCTGGCTTAGTCCCCTCTGAGACACTGCTGGAGTCCTGAGCATTGCTCATTCCCATTCCCAGGCAGCTAAACCAGCCGGGCTACATCCTTGGCCACGCTGACGGTATCGGGCAAAC
The DNA here is from genome assembly GCA_013399435.1 of Arenaria interpres. NCBI lineage: Eukaryota > Metazoa > Chordata > Aves > Charadriiformes > Scolopacidae > Arenaria > Arenaria interpres. The sequence continues at coordinate 271,965 of VXAK01011321.1, forward strand.
CATAGGAAGCTGTCACCAAAGACATCACCAAGTCACTAATTAAAGAGGTCCAAGTGGCTACAGTTTGCAGTAATGAGATTAAACTGAGCAGTGGAACACTTACAAGATAGAACAAAATGCTTCCTAGGAAGGAAGACGGCAAATCAAGGAACTATTTTCCCCAAAGGGGAATGGCTGAAAGCTTGATTCCTTTAATATTAAAAAGGAGAAGGCACCAACTAATTTGCTGCAGGTAGAGCCTCCTGAGTACTCTGGGTTTAAAAATTAACAACTTCTAGATGAATTTTGGCAATCAGAGAGAGGAAAATCACAGCCAAAAAAGGGAAAAGAGGGGCATGCATGTGGGCATGCTGCTCCCCCAGCTCGCACACATACATATGCTCGTGCATGTATGTATTAATATAGCTCCATTATTCAGTGCGTTCAGCTGAAGGGCACACGAGGGTGTTACCTCGGTGCAGTGCAAAGATGAAACGTGAGCCTGACGTGACTGCAAATTACAGAGCACCCAGACAGCTTCCAAAATGCATTTAATTCCCTCCTCCCCCTCCCCTTTCCCATTCTGAAAGCGTTTCGACCTCTACTCACGAGGAATTTCCAAAGCAAGGAGAAGAGGCAAAGGAGAGGGCAGAAAAGAGTGGGGTCCCCCATCCTGCATGAGGGAGACCCAGGCTTGGTTGCAACCCTTGCTTGGGGGAGGATGGTTTTTCCCCTTCTCTCTGTAGAACTCGCACTTTCTCCTGCAAGGGGGTGGGTGCCATCTAGCGACGATGAAACCATCCCGCTCCAGTCCCAAAATTGGTCTTCCGCAAGGATGCCGCTGCACAGCAGCCACTGAACACTGTGTCTCAGCCCCAGAGGTGGGGAGAGGCTGTCACCCACCATCTCACCACGACCTGGGGGCTTGCAGCCAGCATCCCCCCTTCTGCAGCACCCAGCTCAGCAGACGGGTTTAGGAGAACATCACTAGCAAACTGGAAAGATCTGAAAGGCGGGGGGGAAATGCTGATTTAAGATAAAAGGCTGTGCTTGTGCTATAGATGGCTCTGAGTTCAAGGCAGCTCTGGCATTTGCACTGATAGAGGCTCCTGCGGTTAAAATAACCCTTAAAAGCTCATTTCCCTTTCAGCAGTTGCTTTTCATGAGCATGACAAGTGGCAGTTGAATGTCGGGACTCCTCTAAGTAGCCAGTCTGCCCAGCTCTAAGAGCTTTGTGCCTCTGCAGCTCAGCCAGGAGGGAAACTTGGGGTGTTTAAGCATGAGATCCATTTGTCCCCCTGACTAGAGCATCCCACATCACAGAAAGAAGGGGCAGCAGCAGGTGCCATCCATCCCCTTTCACCTCTGCCACCTCCTGTGACAGCCCATCGGGGATGCTGGGATCACAGACACCTTTTTGAGGGACCACTGTGGGAGTGTGCAGCAGTTCCCAGGCAGTTGTGGAGAGCAGAGGAGCCACCAGCCTCTGCCTACGCCTGGCTGAGCTCTGCCAGCAGCTGGGCTGGCAACCGTGATCAAAACAGACAGGCTGGTCCTATCTGTTTGGCTTTTCCTGCAAGCCCTTGCCTTTGCTCTCACCCAATTTAACCTAATGAGCCTTTCCCCTGATAAGCCCCTGCTACCCTCTTCTCTCAGCTCCCAGCAAGAGCCACTCCATCTCAGTCGAGCGCTGCCTTCTGCTCCTGACACCCACGTCCCTGGGCTCCTGATCAACCCCATCACACTCTCAGTGCCTCCCAGAAAGGACCATTGATTTTTATTCTTTCTTTCTTTTTTTCATTTCCTGCTTTATAATTAGCTGCTCTCTTCCAGACAGGATGAGAAAAACCCTTCCCCAGCAGCTGCGCAGAGCTGTCAGGTAGCTCAGATCCCACGGGCTTGCAGGAGAGCGCTCACAGGAGCAGTTTGCAGGGGTGTTGGGGACCAACATGGAAGTCACGACCTGTGGGAGACCAGGTCCGCCACCTAGGGATGGAGAGAAAGACAGTAGGAGCATGAGGAGCGAGCCATGGGTGCAGGCAAACCACCACACCGGTATATAGATGTTGTGCGTTGCAGTTAGACAGACAAACAGGCAAATATGTGTTGCAGAAGAAAAGACAGCTCTGCAGAAATATATGCATGCACCCTGTGTGTTCCTGCTGGGCACATCCACAAGGACACAGAAACAACATGCCCGTCATGAGATGCTGACTGACACAATATGCTCTGCCTTTCACCTCCTGCCTTTATGTCCCTTGACCCGTATGCAATAAATAAGACACCTCTGTTCCCAGCCCGCCTGTTGACACTACCTGAGCGGGTGTGTGTTTGCTCACCCTCCCTCCTCCCCCCGGAGGGTGGGGAGAAGAGGGAGAAAAGGAGAGGAAAGGGCAAAAAAAAGCCCCTTGAAAGCTTCCAGGGATGGGCATCTGCAACCTCTCTGGGCAACCTGGGGCAGTCTGTCCCACTGTCTCATCACCCTCACAGTAAAGAATTTCTTCCTAATATCTAATCTAAATCTCCCCTCTTTTCATTTAAAACTCTTACTCCCTGTCCTATCACTACACTACTTCATAAAGAATCCCTCCCCATCTTTCCTGTAGCCCCTTTAGGTACTGAAAGGTCACTATAAGGTCTCCCTGGAGCCTTCTCTTCTCCAGGCTGAGCTACCCCAACTCTCTAAGCCTGTCCTCCTAGGAGAGGTGCTCCAGCCCTCTGATCATCTTTGTGGCCCTCCTCTGGACTTAATCCAACAGGTCCATGGCCTTCTGATGTTGGGGGCTCCAGAGCTGGATGCAGAACTCCAGGTGGGGTCTCACCAGAGCAGAGTGGAGGGGCAGAATCACTGCCCTTGACCTGCTGGCCACACTGCTTTCAATGCAGCCCAGGATGGCATTTGTCTTCTGGGCTGTGAGCGCACGTTGCTGTTTTGTGTTAAGCTTCTCATTCACCAAGTCCTTCTCCTCAGGGCTGCTCTCCAGCCATTCTCCGCCCAACCCGTATTTGTGCTTGGGATTGCCCCAACTCACATGCAGGACCTTGCACTTGGCTTTGTTGAACTTCATGAGGTTTGCATGGGTCCACCTCTCAAGCCTGTCCAGGTCCTTCTGGATGGTATCCCTTCCCTCCAGCATGTCAATCACTCCACGCAAGCTTGGTGTAGTCTGCAAATTTGGTGAGAGCGTAACTCAATCCCACTGTCCATGTCCTCAACAAAGATTTAAACAGCACTGGTGCCAGTACCAACCCCTGAGGAATGCCACTCATCACTGGTCACCACCTGGACATTGAGCCGTTGACCCCAATTCTTTAGGTGCGTCCATACAACCAGTTCCTTATCCACAGAGTGGTCCATCTGTCAAATCCATGACTCTTCAATTTAGAGTGGGACAGTGTCAAATGCTTTGCACAAGTCCAGGTAGATTATGTCAGTTGTTCTTGTTTTATTCACCAATACTGTAATGCTGTTGTAGAAGACCACCAAATTTTTCAGACACTGTTTTTCCCTTAGTGAAGCCATATTGGCTGTCACCAACCACCTCCTTATTTTCCATGTACCATAGCATAGTTTCTGGAATAATCTGCTCCATGATCTTGCTGGGCACAGAGGTGAGACTGACTGGCGTGTAGTTCCCCAGGTCATCCTTTTTTTCCTTTTTAAAAATGGCAGTTATGTTTCCCCTTTTCCAGTCAGAAGGAACTTCACCAGAATGCCACGAGGCTTAGCAACTTCATCCGCCAGTTCCCTCAGGACCCACGGATGTATCTCAGGTCCCATGGACTGATGTACCTTCAGGTTTCTTAGATGACCTTGAACCTGATCTTCTCCTACAGTGGGTGGTACCTCATTCTACCAGTCCCTGCCTTTGCCTTCTGCGACCCCTACCCTGTATTTCTGATGGTGCATTGGGGCACAGGAAGGCTAGGACAATTTCTGTGCTGGCAGACAAAATAGGTAAGATTTTTGGTCTGAGATCAGGAGGTCCAGCAGAGCTCACATCCGTGCATCCCTCTCCCCCATCACTGCAGTCCCACATTGTCTGGCATTGGGTTCTGTGGCCATGGGCATGGTCTGGGATGGTACAAGCACGGTGGGACAAAGCATGAGTCTCTTGTGGCCCTCACCCTGTGTTTTGTGATCCTAAGCACCTCTGAGAGAGTGTTTTATCTCAGGTGATGGTGACTTCTGGTACTGGCATAGCCAATCTGCATCTCCTTTCATCCCGATGTGGTGATTTACTCAAGCCTACTCACCCTAAAGGTGTCAGAAAATAAAGTAAAAAAAGTAAACCAAAGAGAGAGCAGTTGGACCTGATTCAAACATTACTGGTCTCCTCAGCCATGTCAGTGTCCCAGCCTGGTAAAGGTGGAATGTTAAAATAAGCCCTAGAGCCATTAGTTATGCTTATATTTGTAAATCAGCATGGCCGGGCCAGGGTTCCCAGCTTTGGCACACATCTGTACCCACCATTTATACGGAAAAAATACCATCTGTTGCCCAACTGAGCTTGGAGGCCATTGACAGACCTCTGGGGCTTCGTGCTTTATTGTTGTCCCTCTGCAAACACTACCCAGAGCATCTCCCTGTGTCGCTAATGGATGGGGATGATTCTCAGCTGACCATAAGGCAGATACTTTTATCGTCCTTCTTGGCATACATGCTACCCCTCACTTTCCTAATACATTTTTTTTTCTTTGTTGGTTCTAAAATATTGGAACCAATGAGGAAACGGGGAACCAAAAAATGTAGCTAATACTTGTCACCTTCCCAGCTTTTCCCTTAAAGCTTTGGCTGTGGCCAGAGGCAAAGGGGGCCTGCTCGTGCAAATCACAGCCCGAGGACATGACAATGAGTCAGGGAAATGCCTCTTCCCCATTGCACCACTGCCTGGAAGCATCCCCTGTCCCATACCGGATTACACCAGGGGTATTTTGAATGAATAAATTCTGAAAATAAGCCAGGCCCCCAGACTTTCCCAGCCTCCATATAGGATTGCTAAAACTCATGATTGACTCAGCCTGGTGGAGGAGCAATTTCACTCTTCCCTAAAAATAGACCAAGTGGTTCATCCTCTCAACATAGCCCAGCGCCTGACGATAAAACCAGCTGCCAGAGACCACTGGGAGGCAGTGGACAGGACCGAGGGTGTGGGGAGTGGAGCAGGGCTCCTCGTAGGATACTCTAAGGGCTGCCCGGCCGTGAGTTTCACCCAGATTTTCTTCTGGGGCTGTCTACGGTGTGACAGAGCTGTTGGGACTACCGAGATCTCCCTGTGAGTAATTTGGGGGTAGATTAGAGTGGGGTGAAGTGTTGCATGAATATGAACCTCAGACTGATACTAAAATGCAGGCTAAATGAGGATGCTAAACACCTCGTGCTATGAAAGAGGTGTTGCAGCTCATGGAAAGCCATGGATTTTATTTTGTCGACCCAGAGCTTGGTCAATCCCACTCTCTGCTGCAGAAAGTGTTTTCTCTGTGTTCTGTGGACAGTGGCTTTGGTCTGGTTCAGCACCACCATCTAGGGCACTCGGACATGTTCAAGGCAGAAACAGAGCATTGTACATGTGTGCTTTTCCCCTGTCCTGAAATATTGAAGTTCCCGGCTTTGAGGCTTAAATTCACGGGGCCAGATCTCAGTGTCTACTCTCTCCCTAAAAAAATGCTGTTATTTACTATGACTTTGGTCACTGTGACCAGCAGTAGGGGAAAGAATCTGTACAGGATTCGGGTGAGCCAGATGGATGCTGGGGGTGGAGGGGACATCTTTCAAATCAAAGCAGTGTCCAGGTAGGCAGTAGGCAGAAAAACTTGGACTGTTTGGAGGGAAATGAGCTTTGCTTTGTCTTACATTCCTGGGGAACAGGAGGTTAAGGAGGGAATTTCTTTCCCTCCCTTTTCTCTCCTAGTCTCCAGGGAGGGCTGAGACATGTGTTTGTGACCCTGAGCCAAATAGAGGTCTTCAGGAACGTGTTGGGTTAGCAGCATTAATATGGCCTTACCACTCCCTATTTGTGTCCAAGTATGGAAAATAACTCCAAAAACTGCTCCACTCTGTGAGACAGAGCAGAAACCTACCCCTGCATGTGGGTGTGTGTCTCTCATACCTGATTATCCATTTGCTGAAGCCTTTTAGCTTTAAGGTCTGTGTCGTGGCCAGCAGAAGAGAGCCGGGACTCCAGGTCCAGGTCACGGTGCTGCCCCGCAGTCACCATGTGAAGGGTCTGACCCCAATGGCCTGAGCTGAGAGCAGTAATTTTCTGTTCATGCATTTGGCAGTGGTTTACTCTTCCTGCTGAGATGCACATCCTGTTGATTGCTGTGAGAATAACAGAAATTCTTTAACTTTCCCCAAATCCCCCCAGGTATTCACTTTTCACCCAAATCTTTGCTGGAAAATATATGAAGTAGCTTCAGATTTTTATTAGAAAACAAGGATTAAGGGAAAGAGAGGTGGAGTTGTTGCCTCAGGAACAACATCACTTGATGAGAAGAGGCAAAATATGAAAACCCATGTTCTTGTCCAGGCAAAGCGGTGGATAATCCACTAGTGGCAATCAAGAGATCCAGCATGGGTGGAAATTCGTAGGAACATCCTATAAAGGCTGTTTTCAGCCCTGGAGTAGATGTAGTATTTTACAGGATACAAAAGCTTCCTTCTGGGGGAAAACCAGGTGAGGATGTCCTAACCCTTTTGCTAGGAGGATGAAAATCCTTCTTTGGCCCCAGCAAAAACCCCAGATCTGGGTCTGAACACGGTAGCAGGAATCTCTGCATTAAGTACTGTACAACCTGGTATTTTACTCTTTTAAAGCCAACTATTTCTCTCCTCCCCCATATTCTCACTGGCAATTTGCCTCATTCAGAAACAAATGGAAATGCCGGGGAAACTCAATAGCTTCAAGTGGGTTGGGGTTTTCTTTTTAAAGGATGCTGCTACATTTTTTTTGGCTGTGGCTGTTTCTTCCAAAACAGTATTATGTTTTCTTGGCTGCCAGTGATAAAGAGCTGACAGCAGCATGGAAACACCACGATAAGAATAGAAAGCAAAGGCAGGGTCTCAACAGCTCCTCCGAGCCGCGTGGTATCCATGCGATGCCCTTGCGTAAACACCATGGCATGGCAAAAGAAATGCTTAAAGATGCACGCCGCAGCCCCCATCCCGGCTGTGCTCTGCATCCCAGGTGGGATGTGGGGCTGGTGATGCTCACAGGGCTGGTGTCTGCGCAGACATTCCCAAGGTATGTCTTCGTGGTGGTGAGAGGGAGCTTCCCTTAAAAGGTCTGGTATTCATGGCATGCCGAGGAGCCCTCTCCCTAGGCAGAGGTTATTCCAGTGGGCAGCTGGGTGTTGCTTTCCCTGGGGAAAGGGGTTTTAGGGGGAGGGAAGATGCTATCAGGGCTGGTCATCCAGCGGGGACTGAGATGCTGCTCTATGGGAGAAGGTAGAGCACGCAGAGGACATGGAACTTGGCAGAAGGGTTAGGGATAAAAACAGTCCTGCTGCCAGCCAGTGTTCAGGGATAGGTGAAACAGAGGAACAGGGAAATAAAATCAGCTCTTGTTGGATGTCAATCAGGGGTGTTTATGCCCATTTCAGTGAAAACCCCCCATATAAATAACAGATAAAGGGTTCCTGGAGGGTACGAGAACGGTGCCGGCGTGAGCGGGGTGTGATACACGATCCCCGGCATGTCAGAGGGCAGAGCTGGATGCCGAGATCCCAGCGATACACAGCCTCAGGGAGTGATTTATTAAACCTCCACTCAGCCTTTATTAACCCGTTGCAAACAGCAGAGGGACATGGAGAACGAGGCAATGCTGAGCAGATAGTCTGGGCTGCACCCCCCTTGTCTGGGCACTTTGTGTCCCGAAAGCGAGGGAGCCGACCCGGGTGATGTTGAAGTCCCTCTCTAAGGAAAGACACAGCAGTTGGCCCACTCGGGAAGGCCACGTCCCCAACCAGCAATGCCACTCGCAGCTGTCTCTCGGCAGAGCTTCTTGGCATTTTTTGGTGCCAGGAATAGAGTCCCCCACATTCCTGGATTTTTGCAAAGCCCAGAAATAGCCCCGAGCTGCCTTGGGGCAGATACTCAGCTCCGCCTGAGGCTAAATTTTCCCCACTCTTCTCAGGAGCTCTTTAAATTACCTGGGGGTTGTGATGTTGCTCCTGTAAAGGAAAGTCCAGCTGACACTGAGGAGTCAAAAACATTTGCAGAAGTGACTAAAGATCATGAACCTTCAATACAGAGATGCTGGAAATTGTAAAGAGATCTGATTTTGAAATGCAAGTCCAGGAAACAAGACACTCTTCAGTAGCCGGTTTTTTCCTTGACCCCCTCCTACCCCCTCGGATTTGCAAATGCAACTTTATACACGTGCAAAATGTTAATTATTTCTATGATTTAGTAGACAACTCCCAAAGCATGAAATGATACTTTAAATCTTATTTCCTCTTCAACACAGAGGCTCTTTAGTTACACTATTTCACATTACTTGTTTAGCACCTTCCTCTGGTTCTGGCACTTTTCAGCCCATTTCTCACCCAAGAATTCATATATTAGCTCTATGCACGAGAGCTGCTCAAATGCGACATATGGCTTGCAGACGGCACAAAATCTTTCTTAAACCCTTTCAAAAGAGAATTATTTCTTATTTTTTGATGTGCATCAGTTATTACATTTATGACCTATACTAGAGATGCCCCCCCACCTCCAAATCAGGGATCTACTGTACACGATGCCGAACAAATTTCTATGAAAGGACAAGGCCTACTCATCAAAGTTTGGAATCAGAAAAAAAAATTGTTGTTAAGTTGCTTTATTTTTGTTAGCTATCTAACTGTAATCAGTGGTGTTCTTGCACCTGAGTTGGTTAGGTGAGCATATGAAAATCTCACTTCTCATTTTTAATGGTCAATTCCTAGCCCACGTAATTGTAAGATAAAGGTGACTTGGACCAAAACAGCCAAAAAACAGTTGACTTCTTTTGAAAAACTAACATGTTTACAATTGCCACTCTCTCACATAACTGGCCATTCCATGGCGAAAAGAAAAAGCTTGAATTTCAAATCCTGGCTGTCCTTTGTAGAACAGAGAATGAGATAAAACACTGTAGTTTGCAAACAGAGCAAAGTGTGATCCGGGGGTCAGGAGGGAGTACCCGTGAGGATAAACAGGATGTTTTAGAGCATCACTGGTCCTCACTCATTGCTAAAGGCTGTCTAAAATCCCATCGGTGCTGCAGCCTTGTCCCATCTTTTTTTTCCCTTCCTTTGGGAAAAATAGCACATGACATTTTGACATGTGCTAAAGCCCCAAAAGCGGGTCATGAGGCCATTGAGAAATACCTAGAGATGTTCTTCCCTCCCCTTCTCACAAACCCTTTCCTGCAGCATCCCAGGACCACTCACCCTTTCGGCAGCCACCAAGCTGGGGCAGTGAGGCAGCCTGCCCTGCTTCCCACGCCACCTTCTGCATGTGTCTCCTCCGGCAGAGCTTCCCAATGAACCAGAGCCACTGCCACAGAGGTTGGTGCCAGAGATAAACCTTTCCCCGTTGACTGAGCACCGCCAATGGGCTGCCAGGCTCCAGGATTAAATGGCAGCACTGGTTTCCCAGCCAGCTTTTATGGGTGCTTACCCATCCGCGCAAATTCCCCAGCCCAGCCGTGGAGCAGTGCCAGTTTTTAGGATCTCCTTTTGTCAGGGAACTGATTCTCTGGGGGGCAAAAATGGGAGAAGGGTGGGGAGCACATACAGCTCCTACATCTAGGGGCAGAAGCGCTTAGAGAAGGGGTCCCCATTTGCAGGGACAGGCTTCCAGCTTCAGGAGGGGGACAGTGAGTTGCTGAGGCTTCACCAACATGCACACTGGGGACAAGCAGGTGGGAATGAGGACACGCATCCAGCAATACAGCCTGAATCAGAGGACCCAACTGATAATGACCTTCAAATCGGGAGTAACCCACAACCCCTGCCAGGCAGGGAGGAATAGAAGAAATGGCCCCAATTTCCCTGGAAACAGCCCGCCCAGAGCAGCCAGGAGCATTTCCACGTCGGTTCCCCTCCATCACCTTGGAAAACAGGGTCCCTTTCACAGTGTGAAGAAATGGTTGTTTTCCAGCCCTGATTTCCCTGGTGCTAAGAAGCTCCAGGACATGTGTCCCTTTGGTCCCTCTGGCCTTCAAGGGTTGGGTTTTGAGTCCTGTGCTGTGCGATGCACCAAGTGTCTCATGGTTCCCGAGCCACGGCAGAGCCAGGGGGTGAGACCATAACATGTCTGTGCTCCGTGGTGTAGGACATGCCAGGTCCAACAGCCATCACAGCAAACCCAAGGCTGGTCTACAGAGAAGGATGCTGGATTCAGCTGGCCAGGACGGGATGCTCTCCGGAGCGTTGCTCCCTTCCGCAAGTGATGGAGGGGGACAGGACCCTGGCACAACTTGCACGGCTGGGCTATCTCTTCCCCTCCAGCTTGTGTAAGCCCCATGCAGGCCCTTGGCTGATCTCAGGCCCCCTTACACAACCCATGGTCCACGGACCGCCGTGGGGCGACACAAAGGGCTTTGCTTAGCAGCTGTGTTTGCTCAGGACGGCTGATTTTGGGAGCAAAGCCGATGACATGTGGTTGGCCGGGCGGGCCGGGAGACTGGTGCTGAGCTTGCAGCTTCCTTTTTTAATAGGTGACTCAGGCGCTCGGTAGCTCACTGGGGTTGGTGGTGGGAGCCAGGCCGCGAGAGAGTGCCAGCGGCAGAGGTGGTGGACACCAACAGGTGGGTAGTGTTGTTTTTCTATAGGATAAATCAGTTTAAATAGAAAGCAGAGCAGGATGGAGTTGCTGTGTTACTGGTGACACGGGGTTTTCTCAGACGAAGGAGGAGGAAAGAGTTTTTGTTAGTGATTTGTTTTCCACTCATTGAGAGATGTCTGTCAGGTGTAACACCATTGCAGTTCAAGAGACCTGTAATATTATCTTCAGCAGGAGACGGAGCAATTGAGTGATTTATGGGCAATAACTGAAGAGGAAGCAAGTGAATTTTTTGATGAATATTTAAGAGACCTTTTTCACTTTGTTGTCTTGCCTTTTCCCCCTGTGTCTAGAAAGATCAGTGAGTATAAATTAATATGGAGAACGATTTTACCCCATTGCAAGTTTCCAGGTCCCACGGCCCTCCCTGATTGCCAGGGGCGGGCAGAGAGGCTGTAAACTGAGCCCAAGCTGCACATACGTGGGGCAAGAGAAGAACTAAAGAAACCCTGGCAGCTGCTCCCTACGGGCAGTCCTAACATCGCAGCCCCCTCTCATGAAATGTGCAGATTCATCCGGTGCCAGACGTTGGCACGAAGGACATTTTGCCGACAAACCCCAGCAGGGAGGAACGTTCCCCATACCCTTCACTCAGACAGCAGCACCGTCGGCTGCGGTGCCAGCCTCTGGGTGGGATGGGAGGAGGGGGTCCTCAGGAGCTCTTTTTCTTCTATTTTAGCTCACAGGGGATGCTTTAATGCTTGAAGTATCAGGTTTAAAATCCCTGGGGCGGCAGTCAGCGCTGGTCAATCAGCGCCACAAGGGACACATCGCTCAGTGCTGGAGCAGATGCCAAACGTGCCAGCAGAGCCCTTTTGCTCGGCAAGGCAGAAACGTGGAGCCTGGCACAGGTCTCCAAACGGGCTTCCATGCCCTCCCTCTCATACACAACAAATAACACCCTGAGCCCGGTCTGCATAACATCCTTTGGCTTTGCTTTAGCATCCTCGGCTGGGAAGTTGCCCCCTGCCTCCCAGGGGATGCTGTGCAGCGGCACCGCGCTCACAACTCTTGAGACGTCCTAGGTGCCTCTTGCACGCTGTTAGCTGCACACACGTGACAGCTTGGCTTTCTCGTTAGCGGCGTGAACTGTTGTTCTTTCGCTCTTATCTATAATTAGCAATTTAGAGGGTGGCAGCAGCCTGTTTCGTCAGGCAGAGCCACGCGGAGCCACCAGATTTTCCGCAAGCGCAGAGCCAGCCGCCCGCCCGGCGGGTTCCAGCAGCCCCTATCTGAGGCAGGCAGTTTTGTGAGAAACGATAAGCAAACAGAGGGCTGTGCACAGGCTGTGCACTGCAAAAAAAATGTCGAAAAGAAAAGAAAAAAAAAGAGAAAACAAAGGCAGCGATAAGGGGAAGGCTTCAACGGAAGCCTTGTATTTAATTATACCTGTCATTAAAGCAGAAGCCCCATGGCCTTTCATCTATCCAAGCTAACAGATGAAGGGCTAGGTAACACTGAGGCTGTGCTATTTTCCACTGCATGGACTGGAAATCTTCATTCAGCTGCTTTATTCGCTCTTGGCTGGAGGGACACATTGCTTTGCTTTGTGCGGCATCTCGCCCCACCGGTCCATGGGCTAATCCAAGTTATATCAGCTCAGCAGAAATGCCCATAGCCTGGGGTTGAAGGAGACCATTAAACATCACCAGCCCAGCTCTAGGACATGGGGATGTTTTTGCTAAACACTTAGCACCGAAACGGTTAAGCCGGTGTCAGCCGGCTGGTGTCAGCCTGAGCAGGGTCCCTGCCTTGTGGTGAAGTGTTCCCATCTCCTAGAGGTAGTTTTTAAGAGAGATTTTTCAGCGTGGCCATTGCCATTGCCAAGAACTTGTGTTCATTTTCCCAACCAGAAAGGCTGCAAACCTGTGCTTGGTTTTCTTTCTCCTTTAAAGCTAGCAAGGCTGACTCTCCCAGGCTCTCCCCATCGCTCTTACTGGAAGCTTAGCCAAATCTCATTACCTTGCAAGGAAGAAACCTTCTGTTCTCCAGACTGATTGGACCCCCTTTGCCTTTCCAGTAGGCAGTTCAGCCATGTAGGAGAAAAGAGAGAGAATCCCAGGCACGATTTTTCAAGGCCCTCTTCAAAGCAGCTAATTCAGCACATGCTTCAGTGCTCTTCTCGCAGGGTATGGCTGTAATAAGGAAAGACCATGAAATTCAAGGTACTTTCACTGATAATTAATTCATTTTCCATTTTTTGAGAGTGGACTCCTTCAAATGTATGCCTCAAGCCTCCAAATGAAGGGAGAAGCCCACTGCAGCAGATAGAGGGGCTGGTGTTATCAGCTATTGGCACCAGCTCCTATAAAATCACTGTCTCGGTGATGCCTTGACCTTCCCCTCCCCTTTTCCAAGCTGCTGTTCATCCCAAAAAGCCAGGGAACTAGTCAAAGTGTCTTGAGCAAAGTGGAGAAAAACTGATGCAATCAGAGGGTAGTTTATCTCGCAACCTTTCAACCTATCTTAAGATGCACCAAATCTGCCCCAGAAACGCCACTGTCTCCACTGGCTGTACATGGAGGATTCATTTTGACTCCGTGTTTAAGCCGCAGACAGCAGAAATTAGGGAGAGAGGTGCCATATTTATATGGTGACAGAAAAAAAAGCATAAAGGAAATATCTTGCTCTGCTTCCTCCCCTTGTGTCCCGGTGACCTCTGGCAGAGGCGGGCAGCTAAATCTGTATTGCATCCATCTGCTTCCTCGTGTATCCAACCTCGGTTCTGCATCCAAACGCCTGCGCATCTGCAGGAGCAGCTGGAATCAAGGACAAAAAAAATAACCTTGGGGTTTGGAACCTTCCAGCAACACACCAGCCAGAGTTTGATAAGTTCACAGGGGTCCCTCTGCTCTTTTCTCGATGGCTTTTTGGTGCATGTTTGTCCCCTTCGGAACTGGCATTTCATTTGAAGCACCAGCTCCTGGAATCCTGTTCCTGTATGACACTAAGTGTTGCTGCTTTAAAATAACAACAGAGTAAATCGCCTTCAGTATTTTAGAGAAAAACTTTAAAATTTGAACTCAAAACCCAGAAAATAAAGAAAAGAGTAATTAAGTTTGTTATTTACAAAATCTCATGATTTGGGGACTGAGATTTGAGGGCAAAGAATTCTGGAATTGCTGCAGTGCTTCTACTATGCACATATTGAAAAGTACATCAAGCCCTTTCCTGGCTGTGCAATAGCTGGATTTGTGGAGAGAGAGCCCATTGTTCAAACAGAAAGCATTGCAAATACCGCACTAAATCCGAATGCAGCAGTGCAAGTCTGCAGATAAAAGGAGAACCTTCTCGTGGTTTTACAGCAGTAACAGAGAAATTACAGCCCTGACAAACCTGGAGGCCTGAGGTGCTTCATATAGGTGTAAAGCTCTATATATGTCTGTGGTGGGAGGTGGAGATGGCCGTCCTGTTGACACCTAATAGATTAATGCAAAAAGAAATTCCTTAACCAGAATTTGGAGATACCCCTTTCTTTGAAAAGTGAACTCATCTACTTTAGAGCCATTAGTTTTGAGATGAACCTCTCTCTGGGGATGGGGACATGGCTCTCATCCTCAGAGGGAGGGGAAGCCCCCGCTGTTTAGGGGGGCTGAGGACCAAGGGGGAGGGAGTACTGCAGGTGGGAGTGAGGGAGCATGGCCTGAGCATCACCTGACAGTGTGTGACCACTCCAACCATCCAGTCCCTCTCTGCACTCCTAAGGAGGTCTGGCTAACAGATCACCTCCTCTCAGAGTAGTCATTTCTCCATGAACCAGATAGGCACATCCTCTACTATAGTCATCTCCATGGGCGGCATCTGAGCAAAGGTAGGAGGAATGCTGAATGTCTTGAATATCTCAGCAATGCTGTGCTGGGCCCCAGTGGGGGCCCCATGGGAGCTGGTGCAGCTCAAAATATCAAGTCTCTAAACTAAGAGCAGGGTTCAGTCCTCTGGCTCTGCCAAAGACTCCCTGGTACATCCCTGAGCAAGTCTTGTAGTCTTTTCGTCTTTTAGTTCCCTGAAACAAGTTCCCGGGGGAGAGGTAAAGATAAATGAGGGTAACTGCTTGTGAGGCATGTTGTTGGGAGAGTGATGTGGCCACAGAGCAAAAAAAAAAGTGGAAATTGGTTCAAGTTGAACACCTGTAGCTCCTTCACATCCTCTGACTCCCTCCTGTTTGGTGATGGCCTTGTCCAGGGATGCGGGGATGGATGTGGGCTCTGTGCCCTGCCAGCAGGACGGTGACATCAGATCACTGCCCAATGTGTTACTTTCATCCAGGCTCAAAGTCTGTTTCAGCCTTAAAAGAGGTGGAAATATCCACATTTTCTGCCTGAACCAAAAGGTCGTGATGTTAAGTTTTGGGGGTCCATGATGGAGGCTGCCGGGGGAGGTCGGTGGGCAGACAGTGGGGCACCCAGCAGAGCCCTTGATGAACGATGCTCATCATGACCATGCCCTTGGTGGGTGTTGGCCTCCTCTGGTGGGTGTTGGCCTCTTCTCCCAAGGCAATAACGACAGGACCAGAGGAAATGGTCTAAAGTTGCGGCAGCGGAGGTTTAGATTAGATATTAGGAAGAATTACTTTACTGAGAGGGTGGTCAGGCACTGGAACAGCCTGCCCAGGGAGGGGGTGGAGTCACCATCCCTGGAGGTATTTAAGAAATGTGTAGACATGGCTCTTCAGGGCATGCTCTAGTGCCTAAGATTATTGGTTTGTGGGTGGGTGTGATGTGGTGGGGTGTTGTGCGTGTTGTTGAGGGTTTTTTTTGTTTTTTGTTTTATTGTGGTTGGACTCGATGATCTCAGAGGTCCCTTCCAACCATGATGATTCTGTGATTCTGTGATCTTTGGCACGTAGCTCACTGTGCACCTCTGTCCCTCTTTCAGATGAGCGGACGCGGTCATTTTTAGACATATCAGGCAACACCAGCCGCTTACTTCGCCAAGGACAAGGGAGGTCCTCTGCGCCCTCCGTGAAGGAGCTGTCGGCTCTCTATCTCTCCCAGACAGCTGCCGCTGCTGACGCCGGCAGCCCCCCACAGCCGGTAAGCACTGCGCATCGCCATCCCCCCGCAATGGCATCCAAACAATGTCCTGTCCCAACAAGTGGCTGTAAGAGGGTGAGAGAGAACATGTCTGGTTTGGTGAATCTGGAGGAGAAACGTGGCATTTTTTTTATCCAAAAATGACCAGCTTTCCCTTGCCATTTGCAAATATTGTACAAATGTCATCAGAGGTACTGATATGTATGTGTATCATAGAATGATTTAGGTTGGAAAAGGCTTATAAGATCATTGAGTCCAACCATAAACCTAACACTGCCAGTTTCATCACTAAACCATGTCCCATAACCCGGTACGATGTATACACCACATATACATACACACACACATATATACACATTATATTCACACAGGCACACACATACCCCGACACACGCACGTCTACATGCACTAGCCCATACAAGCAGTTTATTCACACATAAGTTCCCACTTTAATTGCATGTAAATATTTGCATGTTCACACCCATGGAGGAAATATTCAGTACACAGCAACACATACATCTCCATGCACATATATATGTCCATATATATGTCACGGTCAGGCATAACTTTACAGTGTACTCTCTCTGTGTCCTTCCATTTGCAGCCTTTGGTCTGGGAACCAGGAATTCAATCCCCCACTCCAGGCTGATCACTGGGTCATAGGATAATTCAGGTTATAAGCTTTATGCAGCACTGAGTTACATTTTTCCCATTTCCCCAGCTCCACCGGTGATCCAAGAGTAACATGGGGTGTGATTTCACACCTGGACTTTTCCTGCAGGCGCGTTCATGCTCCTTCCCATACTCAGTCTTTTGCTGGGTCCCTGCCCTCTCGAGTATATCAGGGCTCTGTACTGGAAGAACCCAGATTGAAGCAGCCCAAGTTGATAATAAATAAGTTGAGACTTTAATTGTAAAATTATGACTAGTTACCTGCAATGAAACGGTTTTTGATTCCTGTAAAGGCTGTCCTGCCGTCCCATGCCCCGTGCTCACATGGGTTTCGCCTCGGACCGGGGATGCACACGAACCATGTGTCCTGCTCAGCGGTCTATGATGAGATATGTTGAGAAATGCTGAGAAATGCTTCTTCACCAGAAATGTCTCTTCACCAGAATCTCTACTAATTGAAATCTTCCAATTAATCTGTATTGCAATAAGATGTTCTGGTTGGGAAAAAGTAGAAATCTGAGATTATAAAAAAAAAAATAACCATTTCAAAACAACGAATTTCACAATCCATAAGGCAATTACAAACGTAGAATCATTTTATTTTAAAAATATTAAAGTATAAACAAAAATATAGGCTAAATCAAACTTTGGAGAAATCAGTGAGTGCTTCATGTTTCCCCCCAGCTCTAAACAAATGTGTTTGGGGTTTCATGACTGAGAGTTTTGGAAAAAAAGTATTTCTGATCAACCTGGAATAAGATTTTTTTTTCCCAGCTGTATTGAACTGCCAGTGAACAAAAACCCGTCATCTGTGATGGTTTTCATCTCTCTGTAGTTGATAAGTATATAGAAAGATAGATACACACAGATAGTGTGTCTTTCTATGCAGTTTGATGTCATTTCTCCCTATGCCTTTTCCAGAGTACTGTGAAGGACAACTCCATTCGCCCTCCCCACAGCCAGAGAAAAAGCAAGGTAAGAACCGTTAAAGATAAGCACGGTTATCTAACCAAATATTTGTGGACTGTGGTGGAGTGTGATTTAAATAAATGGCCACACAAGGCAGTGAGGAGTGCTTTCATACTGAATATAGCTATCAGCTGCTCAGTGGCCCTTCCCCGCGTTCAGCAGTTCTTCACAGATTCAAAAAAAAAAAAAATCCCTGATTTTTAAAAGTGCATTCAAAGTATGTTGGCTCATGTAAAAGATTTGCATTTTACATTTGCTGCAAACTATGCTGATTTTGGTATTCTGCTTTTTTTTTTTTTTTTTTTTCTTCACTTATTTTCAATACTTTTTTTTTCCCTTCACTAATGTTCAATACTTATTTTTAGCCAGAACAATCTGTGTGTAACAGAGTGAAATAACACCGCGCGCCATTGCTTTGAGCAACAACTAATAATATTCCAGGCATAACTCTACAGACGTAACTCCACAGGCATGCCAAGGGTCAGCAGATCTGTTTACTGAAAGGAAAGCCACCAGGATTACAGTCTCTTTTAGATAATGATTATAGGCCTCGGCTACCTTCCCTTTGGATAAACGCCAAGCCAGTGCAGGTCGCAGGTATTCAGTTCAGCACGCGGTCCTCAGGCTTCCCAAGCTGCGGAGAAAAAATGCAGAAAGCGAGGTTCAAGGGTAGGCTAAACAGTCACAGTCCAACCCATCACGACTGCACCCTATCTTCACTCCTGCACCACGCTGCTCTGGATTTGAGCTGAGCTCAGGCTGGCTGAGTCTAAACAGGTCTAACTTTTGCCAGCTGTTACCCAACCCTCTGCTCCCTCAGCCTTGCTTTTTCCTCCTAACAGAGCACAGAATTTAGCCTGCTGATTCCAGCAGTTTGCAAACCTTTGTTAGCCTAGTGCCCGTAGAAGTCTGCAAGTCAAAAGAGCTTTATTATTTAAGTCTCCATGTGTATAACGGTGCATTACTCTTTTGCAAATGGTGGTATAGAGTACACATGTGAGTCCAACAGAAGAAATCATTAGTCAGACAGATATCCTTCCACAGGCCCTCACTCCTGTACTGTGGGCAACCCATAGTGATACCAAAAGTCCACCATGCCAGCTGCCTACCCAAAACCAGGCTGTCCTCATCAGCTCAGTTTGACACCTTCGTTTGGTTCCCTCTACTCATTTTCTTCTTGAGACCTTCCCACAAATAGCTCCTTGGTTTTCTCCTACACCCATATCCTATGTTCCCAGACTCTCCACAGGTCCTCACACTGCCCTGGACTCCTGAGAGCAAGAGGGGGAAGTTAAGTTTTAGCTCCCTACTCCAAGACACCCTTCTTCATGTTATTCTTGTGGTGACTCTCTCTTGCTGACACAATCCAAATGGGGCATCTCTGTTACGCTGTAGCTGTACTGAATCCTGGGGACCGTAGACTAACCACCGCACGTGCCTGGATTTGAGACCTTGCTTTAGAGCGCGTTGCTGTGGAACCAGAGCTAACCCCAAGACTGGAGCGTGTGCAGTGGTGTGATGTTTTGGAGTGCTGTGAGCTACTGAACCAAAGGTATGAAGCTCAGTAGGTGCATGGATTTCCCTTGTTTGGCTGGCTTTTTCCTTTGCCGTTCTCACTACTAATGGCCATGGGGTTGGGGGGTAAGAGGTGATGCTGACATTTAAAACTGTTTCCCTAAAGATGGCAGAGCCTCAAAAATCATCTAAAGTTGCCATCACGAAAATGGAAGACGACTTACCTCCCCCTCCCGCCCTGGGCTCAGTCCAGGTCATCGCTCCAGGCAACCATGATCCCAACCCACTCCCTGTGCCTCCTCCAAAGCAAGCCTTCTCCAAGTTCTACCAGCAGCGTCAAGTGAATGAGCTAAAGAGGCTCTACAGACATATGCATCCTGAGCTCAGGAAGAACTTAGAAGAAGCTGTGACTGAGGACCTGGCAGAAATGCTTAATACTGAAGATCCCAATGCACAGGCATCTGTGAATCTGGACAAAGTTCTTCCAGGAGAGGTTCAGTCCATGCGCTGGATCTTTGAGAACTGGGCACTTGACTCCATTGGAGATCACCAAGCCACAAAGAAGCTGACAGAAGAAGAGATCATTCCCAGTGGGGATGTGAAAAGTACTTCCCTGAGGTTTGAAAGCCAGTCAATCAATGGGGACAGTCTGTCAACATCAGACAAGGTATCAGACACAGACCTTGCCAGAGGGGATGTGCATACCGCTCGGTGGCTGTTTGAAACCCAACCACTAGACTCATTAAACAAACTGTATTCAGATGAAACCGAAATGCAGGAGGCGGTTCTCAAGGAGCCTGTCCAGGGAGGTGATGTGAAAGGTGCCAGACAGCTCTTTGAAGCACAGTCCTTGGATGCTATAGGGCGCTGCTGCTCTGTGGAGGAGAAGAGTATCCTGCAGCTCAAGTCAGAAATCCAGGAGCTAAAAGGAGATGTTAAGAAGACTATCAGGCTCTTCCAAACAGAGCCCCTCTGTGCCATCAGAGATAAAACTGGGAACATCCATGAAATCAAGTCCGTCTGCAGAGAAGAAATTCAGAGCAATGCAGTCAGAACAGCTCGCTGGCTATTTGAGACTCAGCCCCTGGATACCATCAACAAGGACACTTCCAAAGTGCAAATAATCCGTGGGATTTCATTGGAAGAAATTGGAAGGCCAGATGTCAGTGGAGCAAGGTGGATATTTGAAACTCAGCCTTTAGATGCCATCAGAGAAATCACGGTTGAAGAACAGGACTTCAAGGCTTCAACAGATTTTGTCACAGGGGCAGATGTCAGTAAACAGAGAATGCTCTTTGAGACCCAGACTCTTGATTCTCTGAAAGGAGAAGCTTCAGAAAACGTTGTAGCCAAAGAACAAGTTGTTGGAGGTGACGTGAAATCCACACTCTGGCTATTCGAAACCCAGCCAATGGAAACCCTGAAAGACAATTTTGAGGTGGGTCGTTTAAAGAAAGTAGAGCTTTCAGCAGAGGAGAAGGGCGATGTGAAGCAAAGAAAATATGTCTTTGAGACCTGTCCCTTTGGCAACATCTCCAAGGCATTTGAGGAAGAAATTCCAGCCACCAGCACAGAAGAGGTAGTGAAAGGGGATGTGAAGTCTTTCAAGACTCTGTTTGAGACTATTCCCTTAGACAGCATCAAGCAGGCTGATTCTGAGCCCGTCACAAAAGAAGAGGAGAAAATTCCAGCTGGCAATGTCAAAGCCAACCAAATCCTGTTTGAGACAACACCTCTGTATGCCATCAAGGATAGCTTTGGCAATTTCCATGAAGTCACCTCTGTAAGCAGAGAGCAAATCATCAGTGGTGATGTCAAGAACTACAAATGGATGTTTGAAACCAGGCCCCTGGACCAGTTTGATGAAAGCACCAAGAAAGTAGATATAATACGGGGCATCACAAAACAAGAGGTGGTGGCTGGTGATGTCAGAACTGCCAAGTGGCTCTTTGAAACTCAGCCCATGGACGTCATTCATCACCAAGCCATGCAAGGTGAGGAGCAGCCCTCAGTGAAGCGGGAGATCTCCCAGCGGGGGGATGTGAAGACCTGCAGGTGGCTTTTTGAGACCCAGCCCATTCACACCCTGTACGAGAAGTCTGAAAAGAAGCAGGAGGAGGATGGCGTTGTGCCCCAAGCTGATGTGAAGTCGTACACATGGATGTTTGAGACTCAGCCCCTGGACTCCCTGAAAGGCCAGGAGGAGCAGTATTTACAAGTCAGTAAGGCATACACTCAGGAGGAATTGCAAGGAGTTGATGTCAAAACTGTCCGGCACTTATTTGAGACTGAACCCTTGGGCAGCGGTGCTGTCGGTGAAGCTGACCGAAAGAAAACCATGCGGTACTCCAGTCGTGTAGAGATACAGTCTGGGGAAGTGTCAAGAGTGAAGGAGTTCTTTGAAGCTAAGCCCTTGGATACAGCCACCAAACCAACATCCCAGAAGAATGATGGGACAATTGAAGCTGGATCCGTGCACAAGTTCACTTGGCTCTTTGAGAACTACCCCATGGACACACTGAAGGACAGCTCTGAGGGCATACAGGAAATCCCTCCAGAGAAGGATATCAAGGGGGGAGATGTTGGAGGCAAAAGATTCGTATTTGAGACCTATTCCCTTGACCAAATCCATGACAAAGTGGATGAGACAGAGCTCCAGAAGATCCAGAAAGACACCATAAGCAAAGCTAATGTCAAGTCCTGCACAATGCTCTTTGAAAGCCAACCCTTATATGCTATTCAGGACAAAGAGGGGGGATACCATGAGGTCACCTCAGTGCAGAAAGAAGAAATCATGAAAGGTGATGTGAAAGGTGCCCGGTGGTTGTTTGAAACTAAGCCCCTGGATCAGATCAAGAAGGAAGAAGAGGTGTTTGTGATTAGGGCCGTCACCCAAGAGGACATCAAGAAAGGAGATGTCCAGGCTGCCCGGTGG
Organism: Arenaria interpres; assembly: GCA_013399435.1. NCBI lineage: Eukaryota > Metazoa > Chordata > Aves > Charadriiformes > Scolopacidae > Arenaria > Arenaria interpres. Next base: position 293,878 of record VXAK01011321.1, read on the forward strand.
AGATTTGAGACAGAACCTCTTGACTCCTTCTCAGAGGGAAAGATGTCTGTGCCCAGAACAGTAGATGATGTGCAGAAGGGAGATGTTCAGTCCAACAAGCAGCTCTTTGAGTCCCAACAAGTGGGTCAGAAGAAGTACGTGAGGATGGTCAGTGTCAGTGATGTTCAGCGGGGTGATGTGAGGACATCCACTTGGCTTTTTGAAAACCAGCCTGTGGACTCCCTGTATGGGGATGCGGAGAGAGGTTCACCTATCAGTACAGTGCAGAGAGAGGATAGACAAAAAGGGGATGTAAAACGCTGCACCTGGTTGTTTGAAACCCAGCCAATGGACACCCTTAAGGACCCAGAGGTGACAGCCAATGCTGGCACCCAAGAAGTGATCCCTCGTGCAGATGTGAAAAGTACAACGTGGCTCTTCGAGAGCACTCCCTTGGATAAATTTAGTGCTTCTGAAGGTAGTATAGAAACAGAACTGAAAGAAAGGACCATGAAGGAGACTTTAGAGACACTCTGCACTTACCAGGCTATTCAGCATGATGGGATCCTCATTGAAGCCAATGATATGGAGAGTGTGAAGATGGTGAAGTACCAGCTCAGCAGCCCAGGTGCTCCAGAGATCCTGAAAGAGGAGATTGTGGGAGGCCATTTGCAAAGGATCATGCTGCAACTCCTGCACAGAACCAATGTGGAAGCACAGAGTGTGCTAGTGGAGGAGGACAGAGAGGGCAAGATCAAAGTAAGCCCATTGCAGCTACTGGACCAGAGTGAAGCTGTTAAAGGCAAAGAGGACTTGAGTGGAAATGTAGCTAAGGCTTTACAGGGTCTCCTCAGTCAAGACGCTTCCATCAAAAAAGGGATGGTCTTACAAGAGACAAAGTCAGGATCAGTGAAGATGACCCTCTACTCCCTCCTATTCCATTCTGTCCAGCAAAAAGTTGTCAAGGGGGATGTGAAGTCAACGATAGGGAACCTGTTGGCTTCTTCTCAGGAGCAGAAAACAACAGCAACCATTAAGCGTGAGGACAATGAGAAGGGAAATGTCCAGCTTTTCGCGAGCTGCATTGAGAAGGGAGATCTAGACTACCTGAAGAATCTCCAGCAGGAGTCAGAGATACAGTCCCTCATCTCTTCCCAAGCAGAGCAGGGGGCAGATGAGAGTGCCCCACGGGTTGTGCAGGGGGCTAAGATACATATCTTACCAAATAAAGAACAAATAGAGAAAGTAATTGCAGAGGGTGAGCCAGGGGCTATGGCGGGAGCAAGGAAGGTGTTCGCATGTGAAAGTGTGGGCAAAGAGGGTGCATCAGAGAGAGAGACTGGACATGCAACAGGTGTGACAAGCACCACTGTGCAATGTCTTGGGAAACCCCTACCCACAGTGATGGGAAAGGAAGAAATGCTGTCAGGGGGGCTTAAAGTGACTACAAAGTCAATTCAAAGGGTTGCAGATGTCAGCAAGAAAGCAGAGAAAGAAGAAGCATCCTCTGCCTGTTTGAAGGAAGCCAAAGCTATGACGCAAGGCATATCATCAACCCAAGTGACAGCTCAGAGGGAAGAAGTTGATGGGAAACAACAGAGTTTGGTGACGGGAGAAGCCAGTCAGAGGCAGCCAGAAGAAAAGGCCCTTGGGAGTGATCTTCAGGCTGCGATGCAAAGCCTAAGGCTAGCAACAGCAGAGGCAAAAAACATTCAACATCATGTCCAGAGCAAGCTACAGAGGAACAGGGAGGAGGTCCACATGGCCTGCAGGCAGCAAGCAGTCAGCACACAGGGCACAGTGACCCTTCAATCAACCGTACGCCAACAAGAGACTGCGTCCACCAGGCAGGAGAGCACCAGCACTGCCAGCAGGACTACCACATCTAGAGTCCAGGAGACATCCAAGAGTCACACAAGTGTGTCTCAGAAGACCATAGCATCACACAAAAAGGTCAGTGCTTCAGAAGAAGTACAGGGAGGACAACTATTGAGCCAGGAAAGCCAAGTTGTGCCTAGTAGAGATGTTAGCATTAAAGATGGCCTTTATACTGCCACACCCGTGAAAACCTATATAAACCCTTTTGTTGAGTCTGATTACAAAGAGCAATCAGTGCAAGAAGAAAGAGATGTTATTGTCAGAGGGGATGTACAGACAGCTATCAGAGCACTGCAAAGTGCTGCCACAGAACAGCGCCTGGTAGAAAAGGAGGATGTTGTCCGAGGTAATTTAAAAGCCACACTTCAGTCGCTGGAAAAGTCTAACGTTAATGTCTCCAGAGGGGATTTTAAAGCCGCTATGATATACAGAAATGCAGGGCAATCCTATTCTGTGTGTAAAAAGAAAAATGAGACTCAAGTCGTTAGTAACCAGACAGCTGTAGTGGCTTCAGGGTCACAGGCTGATAATGACTTTCCTCCTCCTCCCTCAGTTGCTGTGATGAAAGCAGAGCATTGCCCACCCTCAACTAAAGCAACAAGAGAAGGTGCCCTTCCACTACCAACTAGCAAAGATGAAGCCACAGGATGTTCTGCACCACTCCAGACCCCTCCTCCTGCCCTCCCTTCTCTGTCCTGCAAACCCACTGATCAGAGTCCTTCAGAGAAGCCCAGGACTCCTCCAAAACCAGAAATTACTGCTCCACCCAGGAAAAAACCTGTTCCTCCTCCAAAACCTGAGCACCTCTTACACGAGGCACATTCTGCCTCTGCAAGTAGCAGCACAAGCAGATCAACCAAACCCGTCCCTCCACCCGTGCCTCCAAAACCTCCAAGCCTGAGGGAGATCAGCAAGCCAAAGCCTCCCTTCACAGAGCTGGGGTTAAGCTGCATGGAAGGTTGTGAACAATCAGTCCTTGGGGAGGTCCAAGGAAAATGCTGCACTTTGGAGACGCCTGGGAACAAGCCTGTCACAGTTCAGGGTGTGACCCCTGAGAGAAAGCTGCCAAAAAACATTGCCAAAACCCCTCTGCAAATGGCAGAGGAAAGGTACAAGGCAAGCAGAGGAGGGCAAGGAAAGGTGGAATCCAACAGTGCTAAGACTTCAAAGCCAATAGAAAATGGAGTGGTTAGTTCTCAAGTCGAGCGGGGAATGATGAGCGGGAAAGCAGAGGCTGTAAAGAGATGCACTGGTGAGGTGGTTCAGAGGCATATAGAGCTATGCCAAGATAAGAATGGGTGCTCTTCAGCATCACCTCCACCGTGTCCTGGTAGAGTACAGACACCTAAAGTGCCAGGGCAGACTGAGCCAAGCACCTCCCCTGTGGGCCACATTACTCCTCCAAAGAAAGGAGATGACATTGCACAAAATGCCACATCCAAGATGGAAAGAGAAAGTGTGTCTAATTCTTACGGGTTGTGGAATAGTCAGAGAGTCATACAGCAGGTGAATGAGATGAGCCAGATGTGTCATTCTACATCCTTCCATCAGCAGTCAATGAACTCCTTTGAAGAGCAAGTGCAGGGGAATAGTGGGGAATTGAAATGTCCTAATGGGAAGGCAGAGATATCTGGTCAGGAGAAGCCAGCAGTTGTTATGAGAGAAAAACCCAGGAGAGAAACAGAAGATGAGCGTCGGAAGAGACTGTCAGTACACAAAGAGGAGATAATGAAAGGCAATGTTAAGGAGGCTATGGAGATCTTTGAGAACCTCAGGAGACAGGAGGAGCTACAAGAGATCCTGACTCGAGTGAAGGAGTTTGAAGAGGAGACAAGCAAAGTGGACGTGAAAGCTCTGAAGAGCTTCTTTGAGAAGGTTCCTGAATGGGTTGTTCGTCAAAAGTCCCACCAGGCCAAGCAACAGGATAGGGCTGAGACACTGGCAAAGGAAGACACTGACAGTGTCTCCTCAGTGGAGATGGTTTTCGGGGACCTGGAGCGAGCAAGTGCTGACATCATCCACCTGAAGGAGCAGACACTTGCCCGGCTCCTGGACATTGAGGAGGCCATCAAGAAAGTTCTTTATTCTGTCTCTAGTCTCAAGTCTGAGTCAGACATCGCTGGGCTCTCAGGACTATTCAAGGAGTCTATGGGGAACACCCAAAGCTCGGTGAGCAGCAGCAACATCCGTAAAATCAGTATTGTCTCAAGCAAAGCCAAGCAGGAGGGAACCACTCTGGAGGCAGCAGAAGCAGCATCTGGATGGAGTGCAAAGGTGACAGAAAAAGACGAGGTAACCAAGGCAGAGCTTGGTGTCCCCCGCCTTGTTCAATCTCGTGGCAGCTCTCCCTCCTCACCTTCCTACATCTCCATCGAGTCTGCTGCCAGGAAACCGGCAGAATCACCCCGGACAGCACGTTCCCCATGGGATGTCTCTTCACCAGACTCTCTTGACACTTCAGGAAAGAGGGATGCTTTTACTCAGGACAGCTTTAGCTCCTTTAAGCATCCGCCAGCAGGTGAGAAGAGACCAGAGCCCATGCAAAAAAAAGCTGGGCTAAGCTCAATGAAGCAGCACACCCTTGGCAATACCAACCACCAGATCAATGAGAAAGAGAAGTGCCCTGCAGACACCTCCAAAGGCAGCTGCCACTGCGGGATAAAAGGAGGCTTTTCAGACTACTGCTCCCTGAATGCACCCAGCCCACAAAATCCACGGAGGCAGAAAAGCATCTTGGAGCTGCAGACAGGACCCGATGGGTCAAAACTCTATGGAGCCACCCGGACTGTCATGGAGCAGTATGAGGAAATGGACCAGTTTGGAAACAAAATCATCACTTCATCCACCACAGTCACCAAGCAGTCTGAGACGCAAACATCTTCCACGTGTGATGTGATCTCTCATCCCCAATATGAGGTGTCTGCCTCACCTGTGTTTCAGAGGTACTCGAAGAGCCAAGGCAAAGACTTCCACACCAATGGCAGCTTTCAGGAGCCAGGAGTCGTCTTTGTCACCTTTGGAAACTCCAAGCCAAAGAAATAGGTGATTCTGGAGAGCAAGAGAGAACTGTGCAAGACAAAAAGAAAGTCCACAATAAAAAAAAATCACCTGGTTTATCTACATTACACACAGGGATACATCTACATCCAAAGGACTTCTCAGGGCCATCGTCTTGGTGTTTGCATACAGACAAGACAAATGCAGTCTGCCTTGATACTGGAGGAGAGCAGCCCTCACCTGGCCAACCCGACAGACTTGGTGCTGCATCACAACCCTGACACTGTCAGAAGCACAAGGGAAAAATCCATCCATGGGCACCTTAGGGTAGCTTCTTCCCCCAAGAGTGTTTTGGGGAGGGGGATGAGGGTGTTACATAGGGCTTCTCTGAACTAATGCAGAGGAAGGGGTAGGTAGGATCAATTTAAGAACCAACCAATCTGGTCATTGGCAAACAAACACCTTTATGGTACCTTCTTTTTCTAACTTCAATACAGACTTTCCAAGAGCGGCATCCTAAACACACATATATACACATGCTCATATTGATGGGTGGGTTGGATAGGTTTTCTCTTAACCATTAACAAAAGAATAGGAAAAAAAAAATCTCAAATTGCTGTTGTTATTGGGGTTGGGGGAGGTATTTCTCAGTTTATTTCTCAGTTCCTGGAAAGTACTCGATGCCACTGAAAATTCTCAAGCCAAGACCTGAAGCTATTATCAGTGCCCTTCCCCTGAAGAAAGATGCTATAAAAGATTCTCTACTTGAGTCAGAATGGCTATTGCTTTCCTTTCTTTATTTTTAGAATTGTAATTTATTACTCAATATATACAAAAACCTTATTTTAGATTTTCCATGCTTTCGTACATGTTTACTGTTTAAATTCATTTTGAGACTTTGTAAAGCAATTTTCTTTTTATTATGACTGTTTTGTACATTATCAACTCAAGATTTTAGATATTTTGTGGGTTGTTTTTTTTTTTTTTAACTTCTATTGCTGCATTCTGAAGGTAAACATTACCTTTAAAAATACTTTGGTCTGGTTGAGTGTCTTTTGTTGAGTGCTTGTTTCCTTTGAAACTACCTAGAAATCATCTCTCAATGAACCAGTTGAACCACATATTGAGAGCACTCTAAACCACTGGAGACATTTAGTCTCCATCTTCTTTACAATGTGGGTGGCTTAATAGCCCTGCAACAAACAGCATTTATACTCGTCTGAAAACTGAGTTGAGTCCAGGGTGATATGCACCACCCAGTCCAGGACCTTGTGTAGGTATGTGGAGACTGGGTAGGATGTATACACCAAGAGAGGTCTGAACACCTGCCTGTACCCATTTCCTCCATGTGAGATGGCAGCAGAGGTGTTGTACCTCCATAACCTTCCATGGAGGGCCAGTTGATGAATCAGCCGTTGCTCGGTGTCTCAACTCACATCACAGATTGGCCTCAGTTTGGGAGTGAGGTGAGAGAACAAGGAGTTTGCTCCAGGTGTGAGAGAAGGTGAGGACCTTTCAGAGTGACTGGATGGCTTCTCAGGCAGCTGTGTCCTACAGCCTGGCTCAGACTCAGACTACAGACCCCTGGATCTGGCCATAGACCTTCTAATTGATCCATAACAAGCCACCTCATCTCTCCATTCACCAGTTTACTTTTCTTTTACTGTCCCCCAGAACGGCACAGTAACCTCATTCAAAAAATCATGTTTCAGTAAGCTATGGTTAATATTTGCTTTCTTCCTCTGAGGAAGAAGAGCCCACGCTGATAAATGAACAGCAGGACACTGGGGAGGAAGGGACTTCAGAGTTTCAGAGTCTACCACTCCGTATCCCTGAGTCCATAGCTAGGTTTTTAAATAGCGGATATCACCTCGCAGCATGCAACACCTTGTTCAAGGTGTTGTAAATCAGGTAGGAGTTCTGCTTTCCCCCTGCCCCAACCCCGAAATACAGGCACATACCCAGAGCTCAATGGTTTACCTCTAGGACGCCATAAGCTTGAAAGCAAGATATGTCCAAAAAAAAGTAAGAACACCATTTCCACCAAGGAACACATCAAAGGTTGAGGAAGAAGAGCTGATCATCATGAACTGAACATACCTGGTTTCAGAGAATCAGAAAAAATAACCACTTAGACCTTCCCAATTATTTTAGAAGGACCAACTGCAGAAACAAGGGAGAGTCAGTAATCTGGGGCTCCTTGTTTGTTTCTCAGCTTGTTTCAGGATGTCCACGACACATGTTTGGTTCACTTATTTTTAAGGACAGCCACGGAGCAGTGTGAGTAAGCTGGAAACATGTTGCTTGGGCAGTGAAAATGATTCCACAGAAACTCAAATAAACCCAAATATCCTGCACTGCCAGTGCTTAAAAATACTGATCTTATTGTTTGTGTTTCTGGTTTTACAGGATTTCTAAATGTCTCAATGAGCCATTTATGAGGGTAAGATCATTTAAGTTGTGTTTCTTTCATGATATTTCCATCAGCCAAGAACTGAAATATCATGAAGGGACAGATGTTGCGTTATTTCAGGACCATACATGGCTCCTTGAAGCACTGAAAGAACTGGAGAGAAAAACAAATGCAAAGGTTTGAAATTCAAATACAAGCTGAAGGATCAGCTCACATTCTCTGCGCTTCAGACCTTGCAATAATAAACCAGCAGAGCACATACAAACTTTCAAACCCCAAACGGGTTGTCATAGTTTTTCTGTGATCTTTGGATACAAGACATGACATTGTTCACCGTTCTTTGCCCTAGTGGGTCACTGTGTTCTCACACAGTGCTAGGTGGATTTTTTTCAAGAGCCAACTGGCAGGGAGAATTACCTGGGCCAGTAGGCAGAGGACAGATGGCCTTGTCTTAACTGTACCTCCTTGAGTGGACAAAGGACAGATTCAGCTGCAGATCCAGTTCTCTTGCAGCAGTAGATGTGAAATATGTCCCATTTGAATTGCCTACATCAAGTACTACCCTTCCCAGACCCATTTCAGCCACTGGTCTCCCTGAGGATGTTCAGTCTTATGTCAGACAGCTTTGTGTTCACCATCTTCTCCACCTGTCAATAATACAGACATTTTCAGGCTGACCTCTCCTACAATAAAAATTTTAATTTACCTGGGGAAAAAAAAGGCAACAACTGGTAAGCCATAAACCAGCTGCAACTTTCAGCATGGCAGTAATCAGCAGTGCACTAAAGAGCCTTCCAGGAACACTCTGTAACAGCTTTTCACAGAATTCTTAAGATAATTTCCTTGCCCACAGTGCCATTCGATTGCTGCTAATCACCTCTCTGTCTTCCAAACCATTAGGAAGGCTTATTCCTGGAGCTGACAAAAATACCTCTGAAGAGCAAGAGTGTTTTCCAGGCATCAGACAGTGAGCACTTAAAATAAATCCCCTGGTGAAAGAGACCTGCATCCCCTATAAAAGATTATGCCACTTGGGAAACACGCTCCAGGAGTCCATACATTCATTCCCAGCTAAGAGTAGAGGGATCTTGTTTGTTTGCTAAAGATCTCTGCTTCCTTCCTTGGTCAAGATTAAAGGAAGGCATTTTTTTCTTATCAAGAAGAGGCACATCAACAGTTACTCACTTCAGGCTGTATGAGAGCTGGTCACTGTCAGGGAAGTGCCTGCGAGAGTACCTAGATGCAACTGAGGTCTGTACTGCCAAACACAGCAAAGTTGACCCATTGCCTGAGATTTATTATCGCCAGGACTGGCACTTTGCTCCATCGTCACAGTTGATGCTGGGTTCATGCAGCTGCCCATCGCCACTCACTGCTCTTTGCCAAATAGCCTGCTCATTTCCTCCTGGGAGATGACATCCATGCCAAAGGTGTAGAGCTTCAATTACTCTTGGAGAGACCTGCTAACAGGGTATCACTTCCCATCTGGTATCTGCTACCATTTTTCACTTGGAGGATCTGTCTATTATCTTTCCACGACAGCATATTTCTGCTTCACCTTCACCAGCGCTGTCCTCCCATTGGCACCAGCACCATTCTGCAGTCACATTGGTGAAATTCCCCCTGCCTAACTGACGAATTCTGTCCAACTACATGGGCCTGGTTTAGGATACATATATCACCTTCTACATTCCCTTAGTGGGCCTGAACTGAGTATACTGGGAGTTTAGACACCCATTAGATATGTAGACACTTACAGGACTATGGTCCCCTCTCTGTCAAGGACTGAAATAGCAGAGTTAGGGTGAGACCATTGCAGACTGAAGGAAAGACAGGGGGTTCGTTTGTACACTTCCCTCTAGAGAGAGGGAAGAAAACCGAAGATGTTAAACTCTTCTTCTTGAAAGTGTTGTCATAGGAAAACAAAGATGATTTATCTTACTGGTATCTTCAGCCAAAACGAAGGTAATTAGAAAAAATTGGTCCCCCAGACATCAGTTGCAAATAAAAGATGGGGTTCTTGTTCCTTTGTCAGCTTGTCTCTTGAGACACACTGCATGTTTCTGATGCAGAAACATCTTCCGTGTTTCCTCTGGTTAAGGCTAGAATGTGGCCATCAGCCCACTCCACGTAAGAGCAGAAAGTAAACTTGCCTCTTCTCCGAGCTGCCACGCTGCAAACCAAGGGGAGCACAGATTGAACACAAAGCTCAGAGAGCACCAGTAAAACTCTGTCAATTCAAACTGTGGTAAAATACCACTGACGAAGAGGCAGAGATGCCCTCCTGTAAGGGAGTATCAGCACTCGGAGCACTGACTGGGTCAGTCAGAGTTAGGTTAGGCTCAGCTGCGCTCCCTTTGGGGTTTTGGATAAACTTGACTTGGAGATGGCCTCACCAGGCAAGCCGAGCCTCTGCTTCCCATCACAAAGGGAGAGCACAGAGTTATTGGCATTGCCACCAGCATCCTCTGGATTACTTGACCATGCAGACAACCTGGAGCCATTTCTGCAGCTAGGCTGATGTCTAAGCTTCTTTATTCCCTTCTCTCTCTGCTAGTAAAATAGCTGGTGTTGGCAATGCTTTCCAGAGTGATTCCCTGGGCTCTTCACATAAAGTGGTGTTTGAAGAGTTAGGTCCTGGCATAAAACACAGTCCACAGAGTAAACCACAAGGTTTATGGAGCTATGAGAGCTTTAATGCTGAGATGTGTTGCGTTTTTAGGGTTTGGACTATGTAGTCTGTGTGAGCAGCCATATGATATCAGTAATTTCAGGAACTGTCCAGACAGAGATTTTGAGTCACAGCCTTTGAACAAAGTTTCTTACCTCACTCAAGGCTTTTAAACAATCCAAATGAGTGAACCATTTACTCTCAAGCAAATGAATCATTCCCCTCATTAGGGGTCCAAGGGTGTCCTGTCTTTCTGTCCAGACTGAAAATTAATGCTGACCTATCCAAGATGACAAATAAATTGAGTCAGACAGGAATCTGTACCCTCACAACAGATATGCAAAACAACATCAACAAGAAAATCCAACACAAGCAGAAGATGCAGCAAATTATCTTGCAGATACGTTTCCAAGCAGTGACAATTCAGAGTTGTTTAACTTGAGTGTCTCCTTCTTCTTCAGCCCATGTTGAAAGAAGTGTGTGCCTCATGCCTGCAGCCTGTCTACTCCATGGAGCGTGTGGTCACTGACAAAGTCTGTCTGCACCGCTCATGTTTCTGCTGCCAGGTCTGCGGGAGGAAGCTGAGGTGAGTGGTAGGACCCCAGTGCACTTATTTTTAAAGGATGTCCAAGTAGTTTCCATCACAATAGTCCAAGGGTAATTCCAACAAGGCAACCTTCAGGAAATGAGAAAGGACAGACAGTTTTCCTGATACTATCCACCTCTCCATCACTAGAGTCTGAAGACTATTCACCTCAAGCTTGTAGACACCTGTGGATCAGGAGCCTGCATGGTGTGCAAGGGTGAGCTGAAAATACAAAAAATATTTACAGTTTGGGAATGCTGATATGGAATTTAATTGGAGGAATCGTTTGGGTGCCTCACATGTTCATGGAGTCAGGTAGGTTGGAAGGTACCTCTGGAAGTCTCCACCCAGCCTCCTGCAGGTCCGAGGAGGGCAGCTAACTCAGGACCACTTTCAGGAGAGGTATGAATGGCTTCAAGGATAGAGATTCTACAGCCTCTCAGCTGAGGCCCCTCTTTTAACATTTGACCACCAGTGAAAAGGTTTTTTCTTACATCTCATCACAATTGTCCATGTTACAACTTGTTCCCACTGCCTCTCATCTTGTCACTGTCCTCATCCAGGAGCACTCCAGCCCTGTCTTCTCTATCCCATCCCATAAAATAGACACATACAGCAATCAGTTCCTCCCTCTTAACCTCCTCCTTGTAAGACCTAGCTAACCCAGCTCCCAGCCTCTCCTCAAATGACACACGTTCCAGGCCCTTGACCACATTGGTGGCCCTTTGCTGGACTCCTTCCAGTATGTCAATAGCTTTCTTGCACTGAGGAATCCAAAACTGGACAAAGTACTCCACATGTGGTCCTACAAGTGCCAAAAGAAGAGGAAGAGCCACTTCTCCTGACCAGCTGGCTTGGCTCTTGCTAATGCAGCCACAGACGTAGTTGGCTTCTCTGTCACAAGGGCACACTGCTGGCTTGTGTTCAGCTTGTCAGTCACCAAGACACCACGGTTCTTTTCTGTGAGGCTGCTTGCCATCTTCTTGGCCCCCCAGCTCTACAGACACATTCTCCCACTATGCAGTTGTTGTATCATGGGAGCCCTGTGCATTTTTACCCATATGGTCTGTGCTGCGTATACAGGGGGAGAGATGGAGTGCTGGTGTGAAGCCTGGCCCATAAACGAGAAAGGGATTATACATAACCTGGAGGTATACATAACCTGCTCCCAGAGGTATTGTAAGGAAATGTATAATTTTTCATGTTTCAGGTTTTGAAAGAGAAATCAAACATAACCTCAGAAAACAGACGCTGCTTTTGAAAGGTTTCATTCTTCAAACAGCTTCCCTTCCCCAACGGTTTCCACTGAAAAACAATTTTGCTGAAAACCTGTCCATCAGTGCTACTGTTAATCCTTCCCTCCCACACAGCCTCTAACAGCTATGCCAATGTGTGTTTTCCAGCTTGCAAAACTATGCTGCCCTCCACGGGGTGTTTTACTGCCAAATCCACCACAAGCAGATGGCTGGAGCTAAAAGCAGAAGCGAGACAGAAAGGCTGGAGCACTGGCTTGGAGACCATCAGGTTCGGCCAGTGGCAATGGTAGGCAGAGGACCACAGCCCCAGGACTGGTACAACAGGACCAAAAAGGAGACTGAAACAAGAGAGAAACCCACATCGTCCTTCAATGCACGGTGCAGCTCGCGGCCAGCTGAGCACAGGCAAGAGCTGAACAGCAGCTCTGTCCTCTTAGGGAACAAGCTAAGAACAGGCTGGCCACCTTCAGAAATAGCCTTGTTGGCTGTAGATGGAAAATCTGGAAAGGGAGCATGCTCTGGGAAAAAGCCCACACTGAGCCTGCAAACCTTCCAGGCTGCGGGCAGCAGGGTGGGCAGGATGATGCTCAGGGGTCAGGAGGGAAAACCAGCAGTGGAGGTAGCAGTTGGGAAAGGAAGCTTCTTACCTGGTGTCACCTATACCAAGGAAATAGAGCAAGCGTGTTCCTGGCCCAAGAATAGAGAACAGAGAGACAGTGAAAAGATTGGGGATGTGAACGTACTCAAAGGGAAGCGAGGGGGCAAGGTGTCCCAGCGAGTGGCTGCGATCCAGCAGGGCAAAGCCCAGTTGAAGAGAGGACCTGCCTCTGCCTTCTCCCCTCTAGTCCTGGAGCCTGTGAAATCCCTGCCTCGTGGCTCACTCGACCACCACACCACATGTCAAAACACTAAACCCACCAACTGGATGTACCTGGGGGGCACAGGGGGCTGCATCCTCCCTGCTGCAGAGCTCCCAGTGAAGGAAAACAAGGTCTGTGGGTCTCTAAGCACACCCAACAAAGGGGAGACAACTCCTGCAATGACAGATGACAAGCCTGAACCAACCATAGCCACCCCAGCTACTGCAGGAGACAAGCACCATCTTGGAGAGAGAATGAACAGCCCACAGCCTGTCTCTGTGCCAGGAGAGCCCGAAATCAGAAACACCACAAGTGTGGAGCTAAAATCTGGAGCTGACAGTGTTGGTCTCCATGAATGTGAAGTTGAACATGAAGGCTCCTGTCTCTCTGGTGTTTCAGGGACTCCTTACGTAGCTTCTGGCTCCCTGGAGCCAGGGGGGCTGGGTGCATCACCTGAGACCCCTGAGATGGTGCATGAGAAATCAAAAGCAAACACCAAGGAGTTCCCTGGGAAACAAACACCAGTAACTTCAGGGGAAAATATGCAGCCATCCAGCATAAGTCATTTTCCTGGGATTGAGAGCAAAGGGGAAGAATTTGAGAAGACAGAAGAAGTGAAACCGGTAAGTATGTCAGGGTTTCTGGCAGAACCCAGTCCTGAGCAAACATTTCAGGAAAAAAAGGCAGAAAAGAGAAGAGTTTCTTCACCTGGTTTGCCAGAGATGACAGGTGACCATAGTGTGCCCTGCCTGCAAGAAACAGAACTTCAGGCCACATGTGGCCCACTGATAACTAACACTCCTGAAGATATTTTGAGACATGATGTAAAATCACCTGACAAGGACCTTCCAGTATCAGCAGACACATCTCCAAAAGAAATCTGTGCCACTTTGTCCTCACACAACGATGTAGGAAACTCCAACTTGAAGGTTCCCTCAGAAGTTCTTAGTGGAAACACCTCTAACATTTCTGAGCAATCACCCAAAACATTAGACTCTTCCAAACTGAGTATATCCTCGTGCAAATCTGGAGGTCATCCAGTGGAAGAAAAAATGGATCTGAAACTCCCAGGGGAAAGCACTGTACATACATCAAGGCCTGATGCCCAGAGAAAAGAGACCAGAAGCAGTCAAGCCTGCAGAGAGATGCTGGGTAAAAGCTTCAGGAAAAACCCCTTCACTACACTTTTTGGTTCTGAAGACAAAGGCAGTATTCCCAAGAAGGAAACTACAACTCAAAGGAAAGCCACTAAGCCTCAGTCAGCCCTTGCCACTTTGTTTGGTTATTCCTCAGAGAAGAAGCAGGGTCAACAAGAAAATCCTGCAAGATCCTCAGAACACACAAACGTTGAAGACAAGCAGGAAAAGCCCCAGGGCCTCCTCAGCTCCTCCAGCCAAGCAAAACAAAAGACTTCCAAAAACAATCAGCTGCCACAGCCAAGGAAGGCAGAGGTCACCCCTAAACATATCCAGGAGAGATCTGGAAGCTGTTCAGATTCTACTGAGGGCAAGGAGACTGATATCCTGTTGTTAAGTCCTGGTACAATCATTTCATGGAAGGATAAACATGAGAGAACTGAACTTGACATTCATGACCAATTGGCTTTAAATAGTCAGGTTCAGCAGCAGCAGGACAGCTTTTGGTCTCCTCTCATGCCAATACAAAAAAATGAGAAAGAAGCTGAAGTAACCTTGGAAGGTAAAACAAACCTCCTACATCCTCCTCCAGAGCTTATGTCTGCAGCTGATAACAACAAAAAACTCATCAGGGAAGGAAATCATCATGATGCTCATCTACTAGAAATTCAGAACCTCTTAAGTTTAGATGTCCAGGACACAGTGATAGAGGATGGGATATTTTTTTCACCAGACAATTCAGAGAAGTTACCCAAGGAAGCTGAGCTTCAGTTAGACAACATGGATTTTCCAGAGAACGATAACTTGTTCTTTTCTGGAGAACAAGATTTTCCCATCACGGCAAATAAAATCACAAATTCAGACTTGCAAAATTCAGAGGCAGAAACTACACCTTGCTTTGATCCAAATCCTTCAGAATTGTGCCAGGAAATCCCAGCATTAGAGCTGTGGGACACTTCCAACCTCTCACTTCTTGCTGGACAGGATGAGATTATTACTAGAGACCTGGAAGGAATTCAGAGCTGTGAACTGATGCAGCAGTTAGATCCACAGTACCGAGCTCCAAAGGCTGCAGAGGATACATTTGGGTTAGGTCTCAGTGTTGAAAGCTCACCAATCAAGCATCTCTCTACGCAGGAAGACAATTTTCCTTCAATGTACATGTTCACCAGCCGTGCTTCTGAAGCCCTTAATCAGAACGTCTTTGATCCTTTCAGTGTTGATTCAGCCAAAATGGGCCAGGAGGTTCCTGAAAAAATGAGCAGAAAAACATCAGGATTTGAAGAGGCTTATGAAAGTCTCTCCTCTGCAGACCCAAATATGTTAAATGACGACCTTTTAGAGCAAGAGTTCTTTATATAGTTGAAAAAAAAAAAGTCAAAAGAAGTACCCACTCCTACAGCACAAGTTAGCTGATATGGGATGAACATTGATTCCTGAAATCCGTTTAGAAATCACCCACTCCTTTGGAAAAAAAAATAAATAAATAAATTCAGTTCTGCATAGGCTGATTTATTAATGGCTTAAGGAGCTAAATTTAAGATTTCTATCCTGGTAATAGTGGGTCAGTGCTCAGTTCCCAAAAAAGAACGTTGGAAGAACTGGCTTCACTGTGAGGCACCTCCAAGGAGACACCGACTAGTCCCTAGTTCTCTGCACCCAGAGGGGATCTTCTGCATGATCTAGTGCCAAGGTCCCTCAGAAGATGTCTGCATGGCCACTGTCCGCATGGTCACTGTCTGCAAGGCAGAAGGGAGAGAGACCTCCAAGGAGATCCAACCAGCAAGCAGCTATGAACAACAAGCTAATCAAGAGCTAGAAATTCCAATGAGATGAGAATGCCATTATCAGGGAGGAACCAAACCGTTGGCCACAAGTGCACAAGTAAAATGCAATGGGCAAAGCCGAGGGAGGGCAGGGTGAAGATTTGTCTCCAAATTTGGTTTAAGTGTCTGCAATATTAGCATTTCTATGTAAACCAGTTGTTTAACTTCATATCAGAGTCGATGGAGAATTAGGAAGCACAGTCAGTGCAGTCTGGAGAGTGATTCGCCCCAAAAAAGACAACTGCATTCAAAAAGCTAACAGCTGTCTGGACTCTATTAACTGCATTGATCCTTCTCCACTAACTACAGTCCAACTGTAGGTATCTATTTCAGATATAGACAACTGCATTTAGTCATCCAGAGATTAATCCAACCCAAAACATCACACACCTTTTCACCATATGGCTTGCCTACACTTAATAATAATTACACTATCCTCTTTCTATTTTTCCTTCAGTAGACTGCAAAATTACTTCACATAGGAGGTCACCATCATTAGCCTCGTCGTACAATGATAAACAAAGATAAGTGAAATGACCTTACCAAGGTCACCTGGTCAGAAGGGCAGAGGAGGAAAGGAAACCCAGATCTCCTGATGTCTTGGGGCATGGGACATATGTCTGCTCTCCCCGTGCAGTCGCATTCTGACCCTCCCTGACTGCCCTTTGCTGCCATAACATAAATGTTATAGGAGTTAACAATTATATTAATGATAAACAAGCTTACCAGAAACCTCAGAGGCTCACAGGAAGAACACGTGTATCATGGAATTTATCACTTCATGTGTTTTAATCAGCTGTTTGTAATAAAAATTAAAAAAAAATTTAAAAAAATTATATTTTAAATAATTAATTTTTTAAATAAAACTAAAAAAAAAACCTCTCCCTGCCTCACCAGTGCTGAAATAACCTTGGCTCTGTCAGATCTGCTGGAGGAATAAAGCTGCTTAATGACTGCATCTGCTGCAAAGCAGTGTGTCAGTGCTCTGTGCAGGGAGACTGTTCAATCAACAGGAATCAGGGAAAAGAGAGATGTCCTTGAAAAGTTACACCACTCACTAGATGCTGAAGTCGGTCTCAACTTGGGATGGCTCCAGAGACTTGGGACAGAAGTGCATCCATCTCACAGCCTTGCCTGGAACCTGGTCAAGCTGTGTTTAGAGGTGGAGAAATGAGACCTAAAAGCTTGCAGGGATTAAGCACCTATCACTGAAGCCAGAGGAGGAAGGGGATGACCAGTTACCTGAGCTAAAGATGCTCTGATTGACACCCCAGACCAAGTTGTCACTAGCACATGACACCCATGAACCTGGTCTCTCACTGCCAGCACTAAGAGGAAGAGGGAAAATGCAGAAGCACCACAGCTGGTGGGTATAAATCCACTCTGGCCACAATTCACCCCAATATATAGATGCCAAAATGGGTCTCCAACCACAGTAACCTGATGTCCAGAGCTGTGTAAGAGAAAAAGAGAAAAGTCCATGAATCAGTGCATCAATACCTTATTGTCCACACCAGCCTTCTTCCCCAGGCAATGGTTTCTTTTTCTGAACTGTTCCCTTGGATGCTTCCTCTCCCTTCCCCCCATCCTTGACATTTGTACACAGATGTACAAGTCCATCCCAGATCTTCCTCGAGATCTGCTGATTTCTCGTACCCTCTGATAGAGACTTCGCAATTTTCAAGAGGCTTTGCAAGTGTTAACAATCCCCCTGGGCAAAACTCTTGGCCAGAGAGGAATAAGGACAGAAACTCCAGCAGCGGAGCTCCAGGAAACAGAGGTTTTTAGGGCTGACCCTGGGAGATCTCCAACACGCAGGACTTACCCATTTAGCCCTAGACAATGAAAACAGCCGTAAGAACAAAGTCTTTCTATGAGAAGTGTTATTTTAGGGTGACAGAGTATACAACAGGGGACTGAAGCTTTCCCAGGGCTTCAGGAGAACCTGTCTGGTGACGTTAGGAGGAACAGCCTCAAGAAGTCACATCTGCATTGGCGCATGAGACTGCAGTCATGTCTGAGTCACCCCCAAGGAGTTTTTATAATCAAAATCTGACCTCTTTGCCACAGGACATGCTGGTGGCTGAGAAGTGGAAGAGAAGACCATGAGCCACACACAACAGAGTGAGCTTGAAGACTTCAGCTTGTCACATGCTGACGGAAAAGGCACCTACTCCCTGTTCAGCAGGACAGGGTCAAAATGCCTCTGCCACAGCAGATCTCCTTGGCCAAGTCATCCCATGACAAGGCCAGAGATGCATTTAGGATAAAAAGGGACCTCTGGAGGTTTCTTAGCTCAACCTTCTGTTCAAGGCATGCGTCTGAATAATAGCAAGTCCTCTCATCCAAGGATGTGGATCCAGAGCCCAGTGAAGTGTTTGTCTGTGTGGTGCGCTCACATGACACTTGGTGCAAATTTACACAACTCTAAGTAATATTTTCTCCTCTCTTCCTTTACTCCCAATAGCATTATCTCAGTATGACCTCTCTTTCTCACCTAACCTTAGAGGGTGAGATTTTAAGGTCCTACCTTCTAGCCCTCTTCCATGACCACACCAGTGCCATAGCCACATGTGAAACACCAACTCAGACAGCTGTGATCCTTCAGTAACTTTGCTGAAGGCTCAGATGTACTGTCTGGGTTGAGAGTGAAGGAGAAGGAATTTGAGAATTGAACAGGTCAGTGTCTAGTGACCTGTCCTTATCTCTCTGGTGAAAGCAGCCAGGAGACCTTAGCCAAAGTTCACACCCAATTTCATACACAAGGGCAATCCGGCTTTCCAGTTTCCAGGAATAAAGATACAAACCACTCAGGGAGTCTGTCCTGGAAGCAGCTCAGCCAGGCAACAGAAATCGGGTCAATCTGCTTTTCAAGTGACATCAGAACCCCGGGCAAAGCCAAGCTGGTGTCATTTCTCATCCCCAAATCCTGTGTGCTCTGTATGTCTGTGTGCATAACGTGCTATGGTTTTCTTAAGGCTACTCTCTAAACCAAATCTATTTTAGGATTCTCCCCAAGACACTGTAGTTTAGATCTAGTTTTATGACTAACCAGGTTTTCTACATGGGGCAAATGAAAACTGACAGCTTGGGACACAGCTGTCAAGACCAAGTCTACTTGACTACCAGCCATATTTCCTGGTCCAGAGGAGAAGTGTTTTTCTGCTTCTCTTTCTTATAGTCTCTGGATGGCCTATATATCCATTAAGCCATTAATGAGAGCAGCAGATTTGCTATGTTTTCTCCACCACACTTAGGAAAATTAGCCCTCATTTGCAGAGTCACATCTTCATGCCTTGGATGAAAACCTTGTGCTGCAGAATAGTTGCCTTCAGGGGGCCTGGGGAAACACTGCGGGCTGGGACAAGAGAAGCTTGTCCCCAAGAGGGGCACCTTTGTTCTGGCCCCAAGAACAGGGAGGGAATGGCTGGTGACAAAGTACACGCTGGAGGACTGTAGTATATCAATGTAATGGACAGATGTGCCAATACAAGTGCTCATTTTATCACACATGATTAGGGGTTTAGTGCTCACATAGTTTAAACATTAATATTTGCTTATTTAAGCAATGTGCCCTAGTGCAGCCTGGCCACTGAAGTAGACACCATGGCTGAGTTTGGAGATTTTATAAGTGCTGTGGGGGAGTTTGGACTATATCAGAAATTGCTGGTACTGTTCCTCTCCCTCCCACTACTTCTTAATCCTTTCCAAATGATTGGCCAAGTGTTCATGGTTGTGGATGTGCCACACCACTGCAACACCAGCTGGATCCGTGCCATCGGCCCCAACCTGACCGAGGAAGAGCAGCTGAACCTCACCCTGCCCCGGGACACAGAGGGGTCCTACGAGCAGTGCTCCATGTACTCACCGGTGGACTGGGACCTTGACTCCATCATGGCCTACGGCCTGAACACCACGGAGAAATGCAGCAGTGGCTGGGTGTACCCATCAGCACAACCGCCGTCCCTGCTGACCGAGGTCTGTAACCACTTTTTGACACACCGGGGATGGGGAAGGGAAGGGATGGGCATGCCCTGTCCTGTAGTTTGGTCAGCCAACGCCAGCTGTGGTGCAGTCAAGCCAAGATTTACACCAGGCAATGGGGGGCCNGATCTCCTGATGTCTTGGGGCATGGGACATATGTCTGCTCTCCCCGTGCAGTCGCATTCTGACCCTCCCTGACTGCCCTTTGCTGCCATAACATAAATGTTATAGGAGTTAACAATTATATTAATGATAAACAAGCTTACCAGAAACCTCAGAGGCTCACAGGAAGAACACGTGTATCATGGAATTTATCACTTCATGTGTTTTAATCAGCTGTTTGTAATAAAAATTNTTTTTGACACACCGGGGATGGGGAAGGGAAGGGATGGGCATGCCCTGTCCTGTAGTTTGGTCAGCCAACGCCAGCTGTGGTGCAGTCAAGCCAAGATTTACACCAGGCAATGGGGGGCCTTGGCTTCATCACACAGATGTAATCCTGTAATCCTTGGGAGTATGTTGCAGGAAGACCATGATGTAGATGTCCATGGGGGCCACAGGCAGAAACAGGGAGGCTGTGAGTCCAGCACATTCTCTGTCCGTCTCTCCCCTTTCCAGTATCCCCTTGAACCCATGATGTATCTTGCCTGGAGGGACCTTTCAGGTCTCACTGCCACAGTTTCCCTTAGTCTTCAGCCTGGTTCTCCTCACATCACCTTCTAGGTGGAAGACATTTCCTTCGAAAGGCTTGTCATTGATATCTCTGTGACCTCCAGGGACCTTCAGGGCTGCAACAAGACATCCCATGGGTCGTGCAGTTGAGCAAAGGCTCTGTCTGTCAGCATCCCCAACTTCTCCCTCCCTGGACTGCTGTTCCTCTCTCACCATCCCTCATTCCTTCCTTCTTCCTCCCTCCTTCCCTCACTCCCAGCTCCAGCACTTTCTCAAGAGTACTTTGAGCTAAAACCAGAGGAAAGAGTTGAGCCTCTGGCATTTGCAAAGGCTCCTTGGGATCCATAGAGCACTGTCCATTTCACAGTCAGCTTCTCTAAAGGGTCCTCAGCAGCTGCTGCATCCCTTCCCACTCCTATGCCAGTCCTCCTTTATCAGAGAAAACACTGCTTTCCCACCTTCCTCCTCCTTCTACCCTGTCCTGCTTTTGCAGCCAGAGAAGCAAGCTGCTAGGACTCTTATCCCAAGGTCCCACTTTAAGTAAAACCTGCCAGCCAGGAGGGTCACCTGGGGATACCTGGGCTGGAGGGGTGTCCTGCAGGTCCCAGCGCTCGGGAGATGCGTATCGTGATGAAGAGGCAGGCTGAGCACCTTGTATTCCTGGCTCACCTCTGACTTTTGTGCTACATTTGACCACAGAGGTTCGTGTCCTTGGGGTTGAGTTCTCTGCTCCCAAGGGCTGGATCGAGAGCTCAAGCACCAAATTCCTAGGTCCACCATGGACCAGAAGGGCTACTCACATTTAGAAAGCAGCTGGGGCCTGTTGAGAACAAAAGCATCTGTGTTTTCTTCCTCCAGTTTGATCTGGTGTGCGACAGGAAGGACCTAAATGACATCTCCCAGTCTGTCTACATGGTGGGGCTTCTCCTAGGAGCCATGATCTTTGGGCCACTAAGTGACAGGTGAGGAAACACAGCCATCTTCCCAGAGTTATTGCCCAGCATCCAGGCACAGCCCAGCTGAGAGTTCAGGATGTCCATGCACTGAGTATGAAATACTCCCTCTGCAAGCCACAATCCCCTTGCCTGAGCAAGGGTATCTGGGGCCACCTGACATGTCTGTAGATGTCGGAGAAGAGAGGGAGACAGACACAGCCTTATTGGGGATGGGGCGGGGGGTGCTTCAGGAATCACAGGTCCAGCCCCAACTGGTGTCTCAGCTACCCAGGGGTGTCTCCAGGAGTCCCATAAACTTACATTTGGGCACAGAGTTGGACCTACCTTCAGCTATATTAACCAGATGATGTGCACCTGCTTCCCGTGGCGGTGCTAAGTTCATGGCGACAGGAACCAAAGTCCTCAGCTCCCTAGAGGACACGGCCACACAGAGGACATGGAAGGGAGAAGGGCACAGCATGCGTACACAGTGTCTCACAGGGGAACCAGCACTACAGTCTGTTTCTGTGTATATTACTGTGTATTCCACCTGGGCTGTTCCAATCCCCATGAGGTCTCTCCAGGTACCAACTATGTCTTCCCACTTCCTCCACAGGCTAGGCCGTCGGCCAATATTTCTGATCTCCCTCCTCCTCCAGGGCTTGTTTGGTGTAGGGATTGCCTTGGTGCCCCATTTCTATGTGTACATGGCCTTCAGGTGTGTCGCGGGGGCTTCAGTGTCAGGAATTCTGATTACTGACTTGGCCCTAGGTGAGTAGGATGCCCTTACCCTGAGGTGGACAGATATGGCCTCACAAGATGCAATAACAAAAGATAATCCTGAATGTTCAGAAAAGGGTGACCCTGGACCTTTGTTCTTCTTCTCAGCTATGGAATGGGTTGGTGTCTCCTCCCGGCTACAGGCGGTGCTGGTTTCTCATTTCTTTCTCGCCATCGGACAGATGATTTTGGCTGGTTTGAGTTATGGTATTCGCAACTGGAGGCTGCTGGAGATTGCAGGATCTGCTCCTATATTTGCCTTTTTCTTCTACATCTGGTAAGCAGGAGCGAGGCAGAGCTTCTTGCAGACGTGTCAGCAGTGGGTGTGAGTGGTGGCAATGAGGAGGCAGGAGCTCAGGAGTAGGCTGGGTCTTTCCTGTAAGAGTGCAGATGCTGGAAAGAGCTCTGCAGAGCTCAGCACATCTCCCTGGGATGCTGGACACCTAAGAGAAACAGCTGCTTTGCTTCAGGTCTTCAAATGTGGCATTTGGGGCCTAAACGTAGGCCTGGAAAACCTGGCCTGGGGAGTTATTTAGACCCATCCATCACATGTCATGCTTGACGTGGCCACATGGAAATGGCCTGTGGGAAACTTGGCAGGTCACAGCAACATCTCCTCATTTCAACTCCTCGGCAGGGTGATACCAGAATCAGCTCGGTGGCTGGTGACAAAAGGTAGAATAGAAGAAGCTAAGAAGGCCCTTCAGAAGGCAGCGTCCGTCAACAAGCGCACCATCCCACCAGAACTCCTTGAGCAGGTACCTGTAAAGGCATGCAGAACTGCTTGGTGTCTTCCAAGACTTTCCTCTGTGCCTGGGCTTGGAGCAGCCACTGGAGCTGAGATCATCTGATCAACCTCTTACCATACCCACTGGGGATGGTTTGGGGATGGACAGTGGAGAACTCCAGCTTCAGCTGCGTTGTACTAGAGACCAGGTCAGGGAAGGGGCAGAGCTTCTGCTGAGGCTCAACTTGGAGCTTTCTGGAGTTCACCTTGGGATTCGGAAAGGACTCAACTGCTTCCCTGGCTTTTCTTCTGTCAGGATTTCAGGAGCGCTGAGGATGAGCACCAGGTCTCTGTTTAGTTTGTGGGTTTCCGTGCATAAATGCCTGAAGGGAGGTTACCTCCTTGCCCACTTCAAAGTCCCTACATTGGGGAAATGCCCATCCCGAGGGACCTCGTAGTCACCAAACTAGTGTGTTGGGCAACCGGAGCAGATGTGGGAGCCCAGTCCCACTGGGCTGCCTTCCCTTCCAGAACAGTTTGGGATCACAAGCCTGTTCTGCTGAGGCTTTCGTTTGACCGCAGATGGAAAGGGAGGTAGTCATGGCTTTCCTTTGCCTGGTTTGACTCTGGCTTTCTGCATTTTGAAGCTGAAGCCTGAGACACAGACCAAGTCTGGAAGTACTCTGGATCTCTTTCGGAAGAAGCATCTCCGGAATGTGACATTAATCATGTCGTGTGCCTGGTAAGATATCCCCTCGTCCCCTCTTTTCAAAATTTTAGGTGAACAGAAGAGATTGACAGTTGACAAGAACTATAAATTCACTTCATGTGATTTTTGGGATCATGTATATGTATATGTGTTCCTCTGATATCTTGTCTCCCCATACTGGACCAGACCTACCTTTTCTGTGCTTGGGGTAGAGCTGATTATTCAAGATGTTGAGGGGTTTGTGAGAAAGGCTGGAGTAATTCCAGCTTTTGGCAATCCCTGGGCCTTGGACTAGTTTTGTGCCCTCCTAGAAGTTCTGGGTGCAGTCTAATATTTGCTGAACATATGGGGATCCATACTGCTTTATCTCGTATAACTACATCCCATAGAATTGTCACAGGTGGTGACTAGAAGAAAAAGAGAGATTGCTGGGGGTTTAAATAAGTTGCATGTGGTCCAACCACCCTAATTTTTGAGGATAAACCAGTGGAAAATCCATCTGGTTACATGTTGAATTCCACTTTCCTTGGATTTCAGGTTTGCAGACAGCCTTGTCTACTATGGGCTGAGCCTTAACGTGACAGGTTTTGGTCTGGACGTCTACCTGACTCAGCTTGCCTTTGGGGCAGTGGAGTTACCAGCTCGACTTTGCTGCCTTTTCCTGCTGCAGTGGTTTGGGAGGAAGAAAAGCCAGGCCGTTCTCCTGCTGCTGTCTGGCCTGATATGTCTTGTCATCACTGGCATCCCTGAAGGTAAACAATCCCTTCCCATCCCAAGAGCACAGCCAGGTGGAGCCCCAGCCAGCTCCATCCTGCCTCAGACCCCATCTTCCCAGCCCAGCTGGCTGCAGACCCACATTTGCTTTGAGGGGCTGAGATGCCTGAAGTGCTGCAGCCCAAGGGGCTGCACTGGCAACGTGCTGGCTTCCTCTCTGTATGACTTTCTTCTCCTTCAGAGCTGTGCCTGGTCCTTCCACAGCTCCTAGACCTTGGCTGGTAGCATCCATTACACATCACCACCCACCAGACACCACCACCTCCTCTCAGAAAAGCGTAGAAGAAGAGAGACCTTTTAAAAGCCACCATGTCTCCCTTCTTTAGATGAACAGGAAAAGCAAATGCCCCCCTCCCCTTATCTGCTTCTACCTCCACACTGCTGCAGTCCATACCCTCACCCCTGCTGCTGTGCCAGTGCTGTGAGTGAGGCTGAAGGAAAGAGATACCTTTCTGGTGGGGCTGCACGATACCTTCAAGCTCATGGGATGTGGTATTTCCAACCAAGCACTCCCTAAAGCACCTGCAGTGGCTCAGAGACTCACTTTAGTTGCAGATTTAGGAAATGCCCAAGGCCTCAAGAGAAACCTAAATTCTCTTTGCCAGTTATCCAGAGGGTATTTTCCAGGAAAGGATGTGCTGCAAATAATTTCCAATGGAAATCCAATTGGAAAACCTGTTTGAAAGGGTTGTCCTCAGAATCCCACTGCAGAGACCTTTGGTCCCAAGTGAACCTTCTCCATGAAGGTCACAGTGATGATCTCTTCTCCTCCCCTCAGACCAGCCTGTGGTGATCACCGTCCTGGCCACCATCGGCAAATTTACAGCCACAGCCTCCTTCTCCACCTCCTATGTCTACGCTGCAGAGCTTTTCCCCACCATTGTCAGGTGAGGTCTCCCCACACATCAGAGCTTCCCTCCACCACGGCTGGTGGCAGTGGTGGGGCAAGAACCCGGTTGTCCCCACGGTGGCACTCAGTCCCACGGTGGCCCAGGGGATGCCGAGCCCTGCCCACACCTCCCACTGTCCCTCACTCCCCCAGGCAGACCGGCGTGGGGCTGTGCTCGATGTCGGCCCGGGTGGCGGGGATCGTGGCCCCACTGATCCGCCTCCTGAGCGAGTACCACCGGGCCATCCCCATGGCCATCTTCGGGAGTGTCCCCATGGTGGTGGGACTGTTCTGCTTCCTGCTGCCTGAGACCCGCGGTGCAGACCTGGCAGATGACATGGAGGCAGCCGCTCCCAAGCTGAGGTGGGTACCCAGAGTTCTGAATTTAAGGCAAAAAAAAAAATCGAAAGGTGCAAATTTAAGGCAATGAAAGATATGCCAGAAACGAGGGTGGAAACACTATTATCTCTTCCTCTTTCCTTCGTATATTCAGCAGCAGGACACTGGAAGTTTTGTCCAAGGGAGACACCACGGAGGATGGGATAGACTCGGAGAAGGACATGCACAGCTTCTTGGAGAGCAAGTGATGAACGGACAGACACACATGAAAGGCCTAGTCTGAACCAGTTTTTCTTGAAGCATAGCAATGAGGCACTGCTGTCTGGAAAACTGGTCTTTCAGATGATCAACAAAATACTCATGCTCAGAGGGAGAGCTCCGTGTCGCTCTGCGTCTGGAAAAGACGCGCTTTGGACTGTTCCCGAGACCCGGTCTGTTCTGCCTGGCTGTGCGAGTGCCCCCGTCCCCGATTCCTGACGTGTTTCCCAGTCCTTTGCAAACTGGTACCCGTGGAACCACCCCTGTCGTGTTTTACAGCAATAACCAATTGCCAGTAGAGTGGTAGTACTGGGCAAGCGAGCGCCGGGCTGTGTCCCTGCTGCACTAACCGCTCGGGTCGCCGGCCTTCTCCTCGGCCCGAGCCTCCACGTTTGATCAGGACGTCACTGAAACCCTGTCACACACGTATTTAGCTTTTCTTTCTATGTGGTGTTGAATTTGAGTTTCTACATGAATAATATAAATTATACTCTTGAGTTTGATAAGAGACACTTGTCATGCAATATGTGAATAATAAATGGTGTTGATTTTTTTTTTTTTTTGGTTGTTTCCTACTGTTTCACAGTTGGCCTTTGTAACTGCTATTGGCTCTGGAGTGTTTTCTACACAGAAATTGTAAGCCTGTCATTTAACACACAGATGGAAACGTGTTTGGTTTCCATCAGCCACAAACAATGCAGAAACAGAGTGTTAAAGCGGAATGACTGGGTTCAATCAGAACTTTTTTTATTTCTCCTGATGTCTCTCGATGAACAATCTCTATTTATTTTCTCTATGAGCTGCTGTGGAAGTTTCCTGATTTGTGCCATTATGTTGCGATTCAACATCAGTTAAACTGAGCTGGGCACCTGGAGAGCTTTCCCCAGTTATGGTCAAGCTTTAACAGTGACATTTAACAGACTTGGTTGGCTGCTTCCAGCTCACCCACAACATTATAGTGGCATCTCGTATCACACAAAAGAAAGAGAAGGGTGGTATTCTCTCCTGCTTTACTTGTTTGCACATAGAGAATGTATTTGGCACCTTTCACGAAGCTACCTCCTCAAGTCACAGCACTAGTCTCGATCTAGAAGAAGGCTGGTCACTCAGGTTTGTAGCATCCTTTTGTTTCCAATCACTTCTGGTGTTTTGAAGGCTGGGACGTCCCAAGTCTGAGCCAGACATGCCTGGAGGTGATATTCATTTTGTACTTTGGCTTTGGTGCACAAGATCTCCCCAGACTGCAAAGTTTCCCATGGGACCTGGCTGTGGCTGGAAATGGGGCAGGGCATTTTCAGGATCTGGGCTTTGGCACTGGGTCATTGCATGGATCCAAAAGAGCAGAATTAAAGCTGCTTCTCCTCACCATCTCAGCCATTCCCTGCTGGGTCCCTTTCTGCAGGCTTTGCTCTGGTCACAGACCTGACGCCTTCCCAACACAGGGTCAGGAGGAAAAAGAGGACAATGTCCTCTAGTCAAAGGGCAAGGTCTGGAATCCTGAGAACTCTGTAGCATAGCCAGGAGCCAGGGTTGCAGAAAAGTTTGTTGGTGTCACTGACACTGGGGATGCACTGATTTTCTCCATGGCACTTGTGGGGCTCCTCTGGCAACAGGGACTGCTTTGCCCCACGTCTCCTCACCTCAAGGAACAGGGCTAGGTCACGCTCTGCTGCCTCTCCACACCTTATTACCTCTGGCCCTGCCTGACCACCTTCCTTGGCAGTGGGGAGATGATGGTATATGAACCTGAGTGTCTTCCAAGGGGGAAACAGAGGTCGAGGAGTTCTTACCTGAACGTAGATGAGTGCGAGTGAGGGTGTAAGCGCAGGAGCAGGGCCTCGCTCCCATGTCTGGTATCGGAGGGCCTGAAGAGGGCTTGGAGATTGTTCGATATGCTCTAGCAAACCCTTTACAGTGTTCTTGGCGTTCGCTTAACACTACCACCTTCAGCACCTTCCCACAACTGGACCTCCCATCATTCACTATGAGAGTGGTGAGACACTGGAAGAGGCTTCCCAGAGAAGCTGTGGATGCCCCATCCCTGGAGGCGTTCAAGCCCAGGCTGGATGGGACTTTGAGCAACCTGGTCTAATGGAAAGTGCCCCTGCCCATGGTGGTGGGGTTGGAACTAGATGATCTTTGAGGTCCCTTCCACCCTAAACCATTCTATGATTCTACGTTTATATGTCTCGGTAAGCCACTAAGGTCTTGAACCTGGTCCTCCCAGCTGAAGCTTGCTACCCCATTTTGTCCTCACCTTCTTTTCAGCCATTTGGCTCCCTCCCCTTGGTTCTGGGGTCATCCTCTTTCCCTTAATTATCCCTTCAAGTCACTTGAGGCACTTTTTTACCCTTTGCCCATAGCCTTACCATGACCCCATAACACCCCATTATATTCATGCAGAAGAGTGTTTGCATTCTCACATGCTGTTCCACCACACCTAGCTCAACTCTGTACCGTAAGCTCTATTTATTACAGTGCAGGACTATGTGTAGAGAAGGTAGCAATGACATTAAGGCACAGCAATATCATTGGACATCCTGCCACTCCTGTTGGGGCGGGAAAAACATCATGACTCAAACTTGCCCAGGGGAGCTGCTCCAAAAAGCCAGCACATCTAGGTGCACAAGGTGTTTTCCTGAGACAGAGAAATGCCAGAGCAGTGAAGAGACCCACCAGGAGCTGGAAGCCCTCATGGGAGATGCTGATGAAGCGCAGACCTTGCCAGAGCAACCATGACCACCTCCCGCCTATAAAAAGTAGCCAAGGGAGTGTGGGAAACGAGGAGCGCAGCAAACATGGTTGGACAAGATGATCTTAAAGGTCCCTTCCAACCCAAATGATTCTGTGATTCTATGATTAAACTATTCCGATGCTCTTCAACTTTCAGGTGCACCATCCAGTGATCTTCAAACTAACCAGGTGTGGTGGACTAGAGAAGAGCAGATGAAATGGATCTTCAGCCTACTGGAGACATGAATGAGATAGAAGCAGAAGTACATCGGATGTGCCTGGACACCTTTATTTTTGAAGTGAGCTGAAACAGAGACTCTCAGAGGAGGTTTCCTGAAAGGAGCCATGGTTCAGTCAGTAACTGTGCATTTTGCTTGATGCTTTTCCATCAGCCTTTACCCTTCAATGCCTTATTTTCCATAAAAGCCTGAAGGAGTCAGCCTCCAGCCTATGCCAGTGAAAGAGTGCCCTTGGGCAAAAGACAGAACTCCTCTATACTCAGGGCCACTGAACAGGAGCACCACAGCAAATCCCTTGAAAATCAGTGCCAGAGAGAAGATGGCACCACAGGCAGCCCCTCCTGGTGGGGCATTGTCACATGTCACTGATCTCATCCAAAGCTCTGTCTCCACCAAACTGCATATCCGTGAGATACATTGGAAAACACACAGGCAGGGCAACAGGGAGAAGAAACAAAGTCTCCTTTAAAAACTTCTCAGCACTACCAGAAAATAGTTTTTGAGGTTTACACAGTCAAAGCTGGAACACTACCACTGCGTAACTTCTGTGAGAAGAAAGTCATCTTGGGGGACAGGAGGTAAGAGAAGGGCAAGCACAGGAGAAGAATATGTTGTCGGGGTTTTTTCATCGCACGAGACAAAAGTGGTCATAAACCACTTAACGACAGAGATGGATATAGCAACAGAATAGACCAGAGTAGGATAGACCCGACAGTTCCCAGAAAGATTTGCGCTTTTTTCTAAGAGACCAACTGCCACAGCATCTCCCAGTTTCCCGGAACAGACAAATTATTGTGGTCCTTCCCCACAGCCTGACAGCACAACTTTCTGTGCACAAAGCACCATGACATGCTTTCATTCAAAGCCACCAGCACGAAGGCGAAAATTCTGCTGCCTGTTGACATCTTTGCTCACCAGTTACTGTTTCTTCCATCCCAATTTTTTTTTTCTCACTCAGCTGAGTGTCTCAAATTAAAAAAAAGAAAAAACAACCAAACAATTCAAAGGACTGTTTTTAAGAGCGGGTGAGAAGACCATGCCAGACAGTCACAAAAATCACTCCTCCTTGCGAGTGTGAGGTTGTTTTAAGGGCTGCATCTGCTCTGGCTTTCTCTTTAGTGAGCACAGTACTCCTTTGCAAGCCTATTTAATGCTCTAGCAGGTACCTCACTCAGACAGTTTACAGTCCTACATTCCTGGAGACGGGACAGAAAAGAGGAAGGGAAAATGTTGCATCTATTCTGGTTTCTGATTTCTTCCTTTGTTTCTTTAAATGTAAAGCATCCAATTTTCTCCGTTGAGGGCACTGTCGAACACCAGAGACAGCATTGCAGTGCCTGAGGACAAGCTATAGAGGGAGGTACAGGAAGGCAAAAAGGAAAAGGAAAGGCAGTGAAGGCCCTAGAGGTGGTGTTGCCCTGCAAATGGAGACCTTGCCTGTCCTCAGTGCTGCCACAGCACCGGGTTGCCTTTAATTGCAGCCGCTTTCAGGACCAGCTAGAAGTAAGTGGTCTTTGTGTAGTCCTGGTCTTGGCCAGCATCTTTTCCTTTCATGTGCCCATTTTCAGCACTGCTGTTGGCATTTTCACAGACCTGATGAAAGGGAAAAAGAGTTAAAAAGCGAAAAACCCCAGACCTATTACGAGCTGACAGCAGCCTTTGCTGAGCCATGCAGGCTCTAGCAACTTGGCTCCCTATTTACCACTCGCTCTCCGGGCCCCCATGGACACCCTTCTCCCAGCAGGGCAACAAAAGCATCAGGGTGCAACTCCTCCCGCTCCCACAGGCAATGGGGTGCTGGGACCTACATGAGCCCAAAAGCCAGAGGACATGGCTACGAGGCACCAGCCCTTCCTGGGGGAGGGCAGGGTGAGGCAAGCAAAGCAAAAGCCATTCCTGGAGTCCTTTCATTCCATGGACAGGAATGAAAGGATGACCACCATGGTTATGGGATCCCACCATGGAAAGGATGGCCACCAAAGGGTTATGGGGCTTTCTCCTTTCCTCTGCATTGGGGCAGCCCTGCTCCCTGCCCTCCCACCACTGTAAGCACTTGAAGACAAGGGTGATGATCAGAGAGCTGGAGCACCTCTGCTGTGAGGACAGACTGAGAGAGTTGGGGTTGTTCTGCCTGGAGAAGAGACGGCTCCATGGAGACCTTATAGCAGCCTTCCAATATGTAAAGGGGGCTACAGGAGAGATGGGTAGGGACTCTTGATCAGGGAGTGGAGCGATAGGATGAGGGATAACAGTTTTAAACTGAAAGATAAGAAATGTAGATTAGATATCAGGAAAAACTTCTTTCCTGTGAGGGTGGTGAGACACTGGAACAGGTTGCCCAGAGAAGCTGTGGATGTCCCATCCCTGGAGGTGTTCAAGGCCAGTCTGGATGGGGCTTTGAGCAATCTGGTCTAGCGGGAAGTATCCCTGCCCATGGCAGGGGGGTTGGAACTGGATGATCTCTAAGGTCCCTTCCAACCTAAACTATTCTATGACTCTAAGACACCCCCAGCCCAGGCAATGCAGATGGCTTCTGCAGCGCTGGCACCCCATGTCCCTGCCCAAATTGCAGCACAGGCACCAGCCAGCACCCACCTCAGCTGGAGAGCAGCCGTCCCTTGTTTCATCTGCCAGGTCGGTGCCACGGGTCTCAGGCAGCAGGATGCAGAGCAGTCCTCCCACCACAGGGGTACTCCCGAAGATGGCCATGGGGATGGCCTGGTGGTACTCGCTCAGGAGGCGGATCAGTGGGGCCACAATCCCCGCCACCCGGGCCGACATCGAGCACAGCCCCACGCCGGTCTGCCTGGGGGAGTGAGGGACAGTGGGAGGTGTGGGCAGGGCTCGGCATCCCCTGGGCCACCGTGGGACTGAGTGCCACCATGGGGACAACCAGGTTCTTGCCCCACTACTGCCACCAGCCATGGTGGAGGGAAGCCCTGATGTGTGGGGAGACCTCACCTGATGACAGTGGGGAAGAGCTCTGCAGCGTAGACATAGGAGGTGGAGAAGGAGGCTGAGGCAGTAAATTTGCCGATGGTGGCCAGGACGGTGGTCACTACAGGCTGGTCTGAGGGGAGGAGGAGAGACCACTGCTGTGGGATGAGGGAGGTCCCAGCACCACTCAGGGGTCGAGAGTGAAGATGCATGGCGACAACTGTCACCTGCAGGGAGCCATCGCTTCTGAAGAAGTGCCTGAACCAGGACTGAGGAGCAGCTCTGGCCTGGGGGCCACCAGCAGCACACTTGGCATCTCATTTCCCCACATATTAATTTTCCCAGCGGACAACTCTTCTAATAGGTGGCCTGCCAGGCTCAGCTCTACCCTCTCCTACTGCGATCAGCAAGAAAAACTTTGCTGATCAAAATGGGCCTTGGGGAGTCAACCATGTGGCCAAGACACCGGGGTCAGCTCAAACCCTGAGAGACATGAGCCAGTCTGGTTGGGAGGACAGGACTTGCACCAGCAAGGGAAGGGTTGGGGCCCTGTTCCTCCCTGTCCAAGAGGTTGGCCTCTCAGAATGGGAAGAGGTTGTTCACCTGCAGGGATGCCAGTGATGATCAGACACACCAGGCCACTCAGCACCAGCAGAACAGCCTGGGTTTTCCTCCTCCCGAACCACTGCAACAAGAAGATACAACCAACACGGGCTGGGATTTCCACTGCTCCAAAGGCAAGCTGTGTCAGGTAGATGTCCAGACCAAAATTTGTCACGTTCAGACTCAACCCATAGTAGACAAGGCTGTTCACAAACCTGAAAGCCAAGCAGGACAGCAATGAGCATATCTATTGGCCATGAGCAAATACAATATTGATCTCCAGTGACAACATTTTGACCAAGCCACATCATTTCCAAGGGGACATAAAACCAGACAAATACCACAGGACAGCCAAAGCTGGGATGGCTCTAACATTTCCCAAAAAGCACATGTCATCTTGAATGGGCAGAAATGGAAACACCCATCAATAACACCCAAAAACCACAAGGTGAATGTACAGTTATGACTAACTATCAATCCCTTCTTTTCCTCACATAGAAGTTTGGAAAGAGGGGACGAGGGGATATCTTACCAGGCACACGACATGATTAATGTCACATTCCGGAGGTGTTTCTTCCGAAAGAGATCCAGAGTACTTCCAGACTTGGTCTGTGTCTCAGGCTTCAGCTTCAAAATGCAGAAAGCCAGAGTCAAACCAGGCAAAGGAAAGCCATGACTACCTCCCTTTCCATCTGCGGTCAAACGAAAGCCTCAGCAGAACAGGCTTGTGATCCCAAACTGTTCTGGAAGGGAAGGCAGCCCAGTGGGACTGGGCTCCCACATCTGCTCCGGTTGCCCAACACACTAGTTTGGTGACTACGAGGTCCCTCGGGATGGGCATTTCCCCAATGTAGGGACTTTGAAGTGGGCAAGGAGGTAACCTCCCTTCAGGCATTTATGCACGGAAACCCACAAACTAAACAGAGACCTGGTGCTCATCCTCAGCGCTCCTGAAATCCTGACAGAAGAAAAGCCAGGGAAGCAGTTGAGTCCTTTCCGAATCCCAAGGTGAACTCCAGAAAGCTCCAAGTTGAGCCTCAGCAGAAGCTCTGCCCCTTCCCTGACCTGGTCTCTAGTACAACGCAGCTGAAGCTGGAGTTCTCCACTGTCCATCCCCAAACCATCCCCAGTGGGTATGGTAAGAGGTTGATCAGATGATCTCAGCTCCAGTGGCTGCTCCAAGCCCAGGCACAGAGGAAAGTCTTGGAAGACACCAAGCAGTTCTGCATGCCTTTACAGGTACCTGCTCAAGGAGTTCTGGTGGGATGGTGCGCTTGTTGACGGACGCTGCCTTCTGAAGGGCCTTCTTAGCTTCTTCTATTCTACCTTTTGTCACCAGCCACCGAGCTGATTCTGGTAGCAACCTGCCAAGGAGAAGAAATCAGGAGATGTTGCTGTGACCTGCTGAGTTTCCCCACAGCCCATCTCCCTGTGACACATCAAGCAAGCAATGGGCATCACATGTGATGGAGGGGGTCAAAATACCCTCCATTTAGGTTCAAGCACTGCATTTGAAGATCTGAAGCAAAGCAGCTGCTTCTCTTAGGTGTCCAGCATCCCAGGGAGATGTGCTGAGCTCTGCAGAGCTCTTTCCAGCATCTGCACTCTTACAGGAAAGACCCAGCCTACTCCTGAGCTCCTGCCTCCTCATTGCCACCACTCACACCCACTGCTGACACGTCTGAAAGGAGCTCCACCCACATCCCACTTACTGGATGGAGAAGAAAAAGGCAAATATAGGAGCAGATCCTGCAATCTCCAGCAGCCTCCAGTTGCGAATACCATAACTCAAACCAGCCAAAATCATCTGTCCGATGGCGAAACAGCAGTGAGAAGTAAGCACTGCCTTTGGCCGGGAGGAGACACCAATCCATTCCGTAGCTGAAAAGAAGAATTATGGTTCAGAGCTACCCATGCAAATGATTTCGCCAGATACAAACAGGGTGTTTTCCCTGGAGAAGAGCTCTCCAGGAGGTTAGGAGAAGCCAGCAGTCAGAGCTCTGCTATCAGCCACACATGAAGTCACCAGCATTCCATGGGATGCATCACCTCTTCTTATTGTCAGGCTGTCCTGGGCCTCTGCAAGAGGACATGAGGCTGAGGTACCTCACCGCTCTCCTGTCAGCATCCACACAGCCCCTCACCGGGGCAGAGCTGGGGCCCAAATCCATCATGTCCCAGAGCCATGGGGCTCCGTCCCCACACTGACCTCCTGAGCTGGGAGGCTGTCCTCTTGTTGTCTGTGGGGCACTGGCATGGGACAGATTCTCCCCATGGCTCTCGCTCAGCGGTGGAGAGATGCCAAAGTGCCAAAGGGCAGTGCAGAGCGAGACCTGTCCTCACCTCAGTATTTTTCAACTCATACATGATGACTGTTTTTTTCTTTTGCAGGCCTTTCCTATTGCATTTTGAGAGGCCACACCTGTCTGCCCCAGGGCAGGGATGTCCTACTCACCCAAGGCCAGTATCGTCATGGTGATCCCTGACACCGAAGCTCCCACGACACACCTGAAGGCCATGTACACATAGAAATGGGGCACCAAGGCAATCCCTACACCAAACAAGCCCTGGAGGAAGACGGAGATCAGAATGACGGGCCGGCGGCCAATCCTGGGGAGGAAGAGGGAAGAGACAGTTGGTATCTGGAGAGAACCCCGTGGAGATGGGGAAGAGCCCAGCGGGATGGTATCGTCCTATCTTGAGGGTGCTAAGGCTCAGACTAGACTCTGGATCGACATGTGAAGCACCCTGTGCACACTCTGTGCCCTTCTCCCTTCCACCCACTGTGTAGCCTTGTCCTCACGAGACCCGAGGACTTTGGTCAGGGTCCCTATTAGTGAGGAGCGGTGACATAATTCACGGGGTGCAGAGCTCAGCCAGGCTGGGAACAGTGTGTCGCTCTGAGCACCACCAGCTTTGCACAGGCCCTGGACGGGTGGTTGTCTCTCCTCACCTGTCACTTAGTGGCCCAAAGATCATGGATCCAAGGAACAGACCCATCATGTAGACCGACTGGGCGATGTCGTGCAGCTCCTTCCTGTCACATACCAGGTCGAACTGGAGGGAGGAAATACAGACGCTTTCGTTCTCGTCGGGCTCCAGATGCTTTCTCATCCCACTTCCAAGGATGTGAGTCTCCACGGTACACACATACCACCCAAATCAGAGGTGGGACAAGCCCATGGGTCACTCAGTGGTGCCCCTCTCCCAAGCACTGGGACGTGCAGGATTCCCCCCCAACCCAGGCATCCCCAGGAGAGCCTCCTGCTTGGGATGTTTTGCTTAAAGTGGGACTTGGGACAGAAGTCCCAGCACCTCGCTTCCCCTAGACTGCCTTCCCTCCCAAAGGAAAAAGAATGAGTGCAATGCGAGTTCCCCATTTTCTTAAAGAGACGATGTTCTGCAGCTGCCAGCACCCAGAGGGCATCTATACAAAGAGTCACACAGGGAAGACCACCTACAGGCTCCACAGAGAGGTCAGGGAGCACTGAGAGAAGTTCAGCTCTGCTCACCGCAGCATTCCTGGTGCTGCTGAAGCCCCTGGTGACAATCAGATCTGTGGCTTTGCAGGCTCTCCTCTCCTCGTCAGACCCTGTACCTCCACACAGAGGGAGGAACGGTGAGGAACTTGCTCTGTTTGCGACAACCCTGAGCTGGAGTCTCCACGCTGACACCCCGGGACAGACACCCCACAGCTGCTCGCACTGATGGTTCCCCAGCATGTGTGGGAGCGGAAACTAAGCACCAGCGTGTCCAAAGCAGAGTTGTGCACAAGGACAAGCTGGGAGGTTACCCTCAGTCTGCAGAGGGGCAGCTAGACCCCAAAGGTCCCACCAGAAGTGATTAATCACAGAACCACATGGGGTTGGAAGGGACCTCTGGAGACCATCTAGTCCAACCCCCCTGCCAAAGCAGGTCCACCTGAGCAGGTTGCACAGGAACCTGTCCAGGCAGGTTTTGAATGTCTCCAGAGAAGGAGACTCCACCACCTCTCCGGGAAGCCTGTTCCAGGGCTCTGCCACCCTCAAAGGAAAGAAGTTCCTCCTCATGTTTAGGTGGAACTTCTATTCAAGTTTGTGCCCATTTCCTCTTGTCCTGTCCCTGGGCACCACTGAAAAAAAGACCAGCCTCGTCCTTTTGACACCCACCCTTTAAGTATTTATAGGCGTTGATCAGATCCCCCCTCAGCCTTCTCTTCTCAAGACTAAAAAGACCCAAGTCCCTCAGCCTCTCCTCATAAGAGAGATGCTCCGGGCCCCTAATCATCTTTGTAGCCCTCCACTGTACCCTCCCCAGCAGTTGTCTGTCCTAATCTCTCCACCGGCTCTGCCTGTGGCCCCACAGACATCCATATTGCAGCCTGCCCGCACGCAACCTCTCCAGAACCCCCCCTGGGGACTGGGTGGTGGAGCCAAGATCCTCCAAATACGCCTGCAGTAAATCTCAGCCCAGCACACTTGCACACCGGCTGGCACAACAGAACTGCAGGAGAGGGCAGCCGTTTGGGTGTCCCTTCCCTTCCCCTTCCCCAGCGCGTCAAAACGTGGTTACAGACCTCGGTCAGCAGGGATGGTGGTTCTGCCGAGGGGTACACCCAGCCACTGCTGCATTTCTCCGTGGTGTTCAGGCCGTAGGCCATGATGGAGTCAAGGTCCCAGTCCACCGGTGAGTACATGGAGCACTGCTCGTAGGACCCCTCTGTGTCCCGGGGCAGGGTGAGGTTCAGCTGCTCTTCCTCGGTCAGGTTGGGGCCGACGGCACGGATCCAGCTGGTGTCGCAGTGATGAGGCACATGCGGGACCATGAAAAGCTGGCAGAACTGGTGGAAAGCCACGCTGAGGCAGGGAATCAAGGTGAGCAGCACCAGCCGTTTCTGGAACGGCCCAAAATCACCAACCGCTTTCAAAATTTCCCCGACGCCTGACATTGGCAGCCACGTATGGAACAGGACAGTGCTGGGACAGGCTTTCCAGAGGGGTAGAATTAATGTTTAAACCTAAGATAAGCTCTGCAGTCATAGGCGGCCACCACAAGTATGTAAAGACAGGGTAGACTTAACGCCTGGTGTTTTACGTGTCCTAAGTGCACCGTGTAATACATTAATCACCTCTGTGCCACCCACGAACTTACTGGGCCTGCCGCTGGCTGGAGCAGAAGGACCCCCGTTCCAGGCAACCTGGATCACCCCCTCTGCCAGGTGCAAGGTGGCCCTGACAGGGGAAAAGGCTCTTCTCCAAAGCAACCGCAAGCGCTGCGTTTGGTGAACTGCTGAGATGGTGGTCCCCAGCGGTTCCACCCGGGCGAGCAAGGGTCAAAGGGGCCAAGCCAGCCCGGCATGATGCAGACCTGGGAAAAGTCCAGGGGAACAGAGGGAGGGATGCTGATGGGTGGGCAGAGCCGGAGACAAGGAAGGCGGCCTGTTGGGCTGTGGTTCCAAATGACAGGAGATTCCATCTCCTTCATCTTTTGCAGCTCCCCAGTGCAACCAGGAGCAAGCCACGCATGAGATGTCCACCCTTCCCACCAGTCCCGGGCCAGCCTTGGGGCTGGTGGGGGCTCCAGGCAGGGAAGACTTGGGGAAGGGGTTACAGGGATGGGAGAAACCTGACATGGGGCAATGCTGCTTGAGGCAGGTTTGGCAAATCTCAGCTCAAATGCCTTCCTGCCTTAAAATGACCATTGAGAACAGGAAAAGAGCTCTGTTCAGCCCATCCCTGACGTAGGGGTGCCTGGGTCCCCTTCGGGATGTCCATGAGGCAAAGCCTCCAAAAGTGCCCAAATGCGACTTGGATGCTCCTTGTCCCTCCCACAGCTCCGTGGGAAGAACCTTGTATAAGCATGATGGAAACCAAACCATGGCTGCCCCGTTTGGGTTGACCAGGGCACCCACAGGAGTCGCACTTGGAGGTAGCCCAGCTCCCCGGGCAGCCAGAGGAGAGATGCCGCCCTCGGGATAAGCTCAGCTCAGCAGCTACAAGCAGGGAGCACCGGAGACAGAGAAAAGCAGGCAGACCCTGAACCAGGCAGAGGCGCTGGACGACACAATTTGGGTCTGTCCAAGCCAACAGGCATCGAACTGCAGCATCCGCCGGGACACACCTACGGCCGCAGCTGTGGTCGTGGTGGTGGCTCAGTGCTAGGTCACAGGAGCCTTGAGTGACAGTCTGCCAACCACCTTGTCGCCGGTGCACTTGGAACAAGACCTTCCATTTCAGGCACCTCCTTGCTCTCGCAGCCCGAACCCTGACCACTGGCACACCAGCAGGCTGCAGCGGGGGATACTGGTGCTTACGGAGAGGAAGGGCACAGGTAGAGCCAAGAGGTGTCAGGGTGACGAGAGACAGGGACATGCCTGGGCTCTGCTTCTCACCATCGGTGCATTTCCTTGAAGTCCTGGCTCCGCTACCAACACAAGGGAGAGACCTCAGAGGCACCGCTAGATCAGGTCTGCCCTGAAGCTTCACATTCAGAAAGAACTATTACGGGGGTGGGAAAGCAAGGAGTGCAGTTCATGCTCCAAATGCCTCTCAGGGTATAAATCATCCCACTTTAGTACCAGCCTCCATCACCCCAAGGTGCCCCTGGAAAGGGGAAGCTCATCCCCAGCTCCACAGGGCCCGCAGAGCCTGGGGCAAACCTTTCCACTGGAGACCAGCCCCCAGGGTACACTCCTGTTCCATTTCCAAACAACTCCTGCAGAACATCATAGAATCATATGGGGTTGGAAGGGACCTCTGGAGATCATCTAGTCCAACCCCCCCACCGGAGTGGGTCTCCCCAGAGCAGGTTGCACAGGAACATGTCCAGGCAGGATTTTGAATGTCTCCAGAGAAGGAGACTCCACCACCTCTCTGGGCAGCCTGTTCCAGTGCTCTACCACTTTCACAGTAAAGAAGTTCCTCCTCATGTTTAGGTGGAACTTCTTATACTCAAGTTTGTGCGCATTTCCTTTTGTCCTATCACTGGGCACCATTAAGAAAAGACCAGCCCCGTCCTCCTGACTCCCTCCCTTTAAGTATTTATAAGCATTGATCAGATCCCCCCTCACCTCATCATCCCCATCCCTTCCTCACCAAGTCTTCCAGAGGGGGTATCAAACCTCCCACCGCCCCAAACAGAAACGTCCCAGGGGTTGCGGACACCGCTCAGACAAACCTCCTCCCCAAGATGCACCATCCAGCCCAACAAGCACAAACCAAACACATGGCAATGGACAATTTGTTCTTTATTGATT
Source organism: Arenaria interpres (assembly GCA_013399435.1). Lineage (NCBI taxonomy): Eukaryota > Metazoa > Chordata > Aves > Charadriiformes > Scolopacidae > Arenaria > Arenaria interpres. Next base: position 333,293 of record VXAK01011321.1, read on the forward strand.
AAAAATTAGAGACATGCAGTAAAATACAAAGTCCAAAAAAGGAAAAAAAGCCTGAATATTTTACATCTTTCGTTATAATCTACAATACACCAAAGTCGTGAAGAGGATCCGTTTTCATTAACAGAGCATTGTCCTTAAAAGTAGGAACTAACTTAAAATTACCACCTGCTTCCAGGTTCAGATCAGAAATTTGCACAAAAAACCAAATTCTTAATGACACTGGAAAACAATTATGAACAGCATTGGCACTTACTGGAACAACATCAGAGAAGACAGTTGTCTAGAACTGTAATAGCCCAAGGAAGTATTTTGGATCCCTACCCAAAACATCTGGAGATCTACAGAAAAAAAAACAAAACATCAGTTTCTTCCTTACTTATTTTCTCCACTGAAGAACTGAGGAGCCTCGGGTTAGTGTGAGCTCAAGCTCTTAAAGTCCTGGCTTTGGGAAGGTGGGAAATAACTTAATAAATAGAGATGTTGCATTGTTCCATTTGAGCAGTTTCGAGTCCTACCTCTCTCAGCACCAGTGCAGAAATGAACAAGGGGGTCCCCACGGCATGCAGGCAGGAGGGAAAATAATACTGTACCACATCTCCTTGTCTCCCTGTCCTCAGGGTTTCCGATACATCCCTAACCACCACAGGGTAACAGGAAAATCCAGATGCCAGCCTGCTCTTCCCAAGCCAAGAAGCTCGATGGAGGAAGCCACAGGGAGTGCTTCGTGTCAGACAACAGGCGAAAGAGCCGGAGGTGCCACAACTATGTGGCCAAACCCATTCGGCCAAACCCAGCCACCACCAACTCCCTGGGCTCAGGCACCTGCTTCCTGGGCTCTTGAGAGCATCTGCTCAGCACCCAGGGGTGGCTCTTCCTCCCAAACCCTTCCTCCTCTCCCTCTGCTTCATCCTCACTGGCCACAGGGCTGCAAAAAGCCCATGGGGACATGCCCAATATCCACCTAGAGGCTAAAAGCAACAAGGGCGGTATAAAAAGAACATGCACAATTCAGGAAGCTTCCACAGCTGCTCATAGAGAACAATATATAAATACAGATTGTTCATCTGAAGACTTGGAAATAAAAAAAACAACCAAAAAGAAAAGAAAAAAGTCATAATTGAACCCAGTCATTCCGTTTTAACACTCTGTTTCTGCATTGTTTGTGGCTGATGGAAACCAAACACGTTTCCATCTGTGTGTTAAATGACAGGCTTACAATTTCTGTGTAGAAAACACTCCAGAGCCAATAGCAGTTACAAAGGCCAACTGTGAAACAGTAGGAAACAACCAAAAAAAAAAAAAATCAACACCATTTATTATTCACATATTGCATGACAAGTGTCTCTTATCAAACTCAAGAGTATAATTTATATTATTCATGTAGAAACTCAAATTCAACACCACATAGAAAGAAAAGCTAAATACGTGTGTGACAGGGTTTCAGTGACGTCCTGATCAAACGTGGAGGCTCGGGCCGAGGAGAAGGCCGGCGACCCGAGCGGTTAGTGCAGCAGGGACACAGCCCGGCGCTCGCTTGCCCAGTACTACCACTCTACTGGCAATTGGTTATTGCTGTAAAACACGACAGGGGTGGTTCCACGGGTACCAGTTTGCAAAGGACTGGGAAACACGTCAGGAATCGGGGACGGGGGCACTCGCACAGCCAGGCAGAACAGACCGGGTTTCGGGAACAGTCCAAAGCGCGTCTTTTCCAGACGCAGAGCGACACGGAGCTCTCCCTCTGAGCATGAGTATTTTGTTGATCATCTGAAAGACCAGTTTTCCAGACAGCAGTGCCTCATTGCTCTGCTTCAAGAACAGACTACGTCTAAGACGCAGAACGAAAAGACGTTTCGAGGAAGGACTGCTTAACGTAAATTAAAAGGTTCAGCCCTCATGCCAGGCCTGGCACTCATGTGGAGAGAACCAAAATGGTTAAAGAAAAAAAAAAATAAAATTAAGGCAGTTTACAAAGGGAAGCTGACTTCTAACACCTCAAAGTCAAGGAACTTCTCAAAAACACAAACACAAGGGAAGGCGGCTCTCCCTCCCGCGGGTTAAGACTTGGCTTGCTTTCTCGGGTGCAAGCACTCAAACCAGCACTTTTAAAAAACACACAGCTGAAGAGAAGCAGATTTCTCAGCACTCCAGGTGACCCAAACAACATGTACATTGGTGTTTCAGATAGGAGGAGAAGCAGGTAAAGAACAAAACAAAAAAAAAGATCCGTTCAGTATTAAAACTTGTGCAAAAATAGCAAGTGAAAAAAAAAATATGAAACCACATGTAAGCAAACATTTAGGCAAGATCATCAGAGCAGTGGAACCCCCTGCTTCGTACTCAGTAGTATTTTTCTTTAAAGTAAGGCAATAATAAAATGAACATGCAGGCAATGATCTGTTGGATCTGCATGTTTGAGATGACAGATACAAAAACATGAGAGTTGTTTACAAAAGGTGTAAACGCCATCGGTAATTTCAGGAAGGTTTGTGATCCTATTAAGGAAAAATGTTAAAGCTTCTAGGAAGGGGCTGTAGTTCAATTCTTTGGCAGTAGTGGTTTTTTTTATTTAGGCTAACAGAAGCATTACGAATATGCACATGTGGGTTCTCGGTTGGGAAACGTCTCCTGGGACCATTGTTTAGCTGATGCTGAGCTGTGCAAATCCTATAAGTTTGCCATCATCAGGAATATCTGAGCCTTCGACACCAGATGCCTGAAACACAAGGAACAGAGACCCCAATAGCAACACACACGCTCTACCCTCCGATAGAGACCGTGCGACGTCTCACACCAAGGTGTATCCGATAGGGCCTGGGGAGGGAGCAGCCACAGGGCAGCTTTGCACTGCATTCAGCAGCTCACACTACCCAAAGTTGAAATTGAGGGGGGATGTATCATTATTTTTGCCTTTTTTTTTTTTTTTTTGAAGCTAGGAAGGGCTGGGACTGAAGTTTTGCCAATGCCTGCTCTGACTGGGGCTTCGTGCACTAACTGGGGCAAACCAAGTGAAAATTCCTTCCAGAAAGAGTGAAAAAATAATGGCACTTACTACTTCACTATCAATAAAACGGTTACGCCTTTGCTTTGCCACTATAACTACCTCTGAAGGATTAAGCTGCTGTTATTTCTCCTCTCCAAGACTTAGTTTTGGTTCTCTCTTTTTGCCCCCCACTCTTTTTTTCCCTTCATTTCCTCCTCAGAGACAACATATTTGGACCCTCCCCACTCTCCTCCTCCAAGAAAGGAGGCCGTGGCATTTCTTAGCCCACTTATCTGCCCTGAAGCATTTCTGCCCTTTCTGGGCAAGAGCGCATTCCAAGCCCAGAAAATACCCTTTTGTAAGATTTTTCTATTAGTTAATTAGCCAGGATAAGGGAACGTTTGTATTAGCACATCATCTCACACTTATCTAACCCAGGTGCTGCTCAGAGGACACAAGCAGGGAGCCTGCATCACCTACTCTTAAGACAATCAGTAGGAATCTTTGGGGGAAAAAGGGAGGATTTAGAGCGCATACATTAGATGCCTACAGCAGACACCCCAGGCATCTATACGCACGACAAGTGACAACTTGTTGAATTAGGGAACAGGAATAAATACCAGTTTGAAAGTGACGGATCTGTTTGCTTGGGGCTCTTCCACAATTTTCTGCAAATTAGCTGCAACTGAAATCACACACACAAAGAAAACGGGCAAATATTAGGACAGGCTATAGAAACACATCCCAAACTCATCAGGCCTCTTTCTATTACTCAGCAAACTCAGAACTTTTTTTAAATGATAAAAAAGTTCAGGTCTCAATTAGACTCAGCATACTTAAATCAAACCAACTGTGAAAATGCTGCCATTTGGTACTATGCTTCTTTTTCAGAGGTAGTTATTTTTTTCCTGGATGTGGTGGGATTCATAGTAATAAACTGCCCAACTGCACCTGGAAATCCAGTTAATTTACACTAGCAGCCTTTCCAGGTATTCCTGTGCATAAGGACTAGTTTTGCTTGCTGTACTCAAAACATACAGGCAGCGCTGGCAATTTAAAAGTCTCACTGGCCGCACAGGACACATTTATTTGGCAAACTGTTGCTAGAGGAAGGCTGTTCGTACCCGTACAACACGTGCTGCTGCCCCAGTGCATGTGCAATTCACACTTCCCTCTCTTAAAACAAAAAAAGCCCGGCTGATTCCAGTCCCAGACCTCTCTTGCTCGGGACCTGTGAGCGGTACAGGCTTGAGCAGCAATTTGGCAATGCGTATATGTCAGAGGGCAATGATTTAGCTGATGCATGGATTAGCCTTCATTTTGCATTATAAGGAACATTTGTTTCATAACGTTTCCAACTAGATGATATTCTGGCATACTGGGGGTTGCCTAACTGTACTGACATAGAACTGTCACCAGAATCAACAGCAGTTTTGTAGAGCTACTGGGATAAAGAACCCAGGCCACAGCAAACTCTCCTAGTCCCCACTCATCAGGTCATTTTAAACACGCAAAAAATTACTGAAATGGTTAAAACGGAGTAAATAATTTGTAATTACCTATTACCAGATCTCTGCCATCGACAAGACCTGCTGAAATGAGTTCTTGAGACACACCATCAGCAGTATCTGTTGGGGAGAAACCCATGAGTCAGTCACTCCATAACAGAAGTTGTCCAAATGATGAAGGCATCACACAGAAACCTAAAGGAGCTTGGACAAACCAAGCAGCAAGAGTGTTGTTTACACGAGATGGATATTAGGGTGCACACCAGCTGCGGTCAGAGAGGTCTGGGCAATGCTGTCAAACTCTGAGTTGAAATTCATCAAAGCCCTGCCCTTTGGTCATATCTACAAAGAGTTTTACAGGAAGGGTCTTCTCAACAGCAGTGCTCCAAGACCAACCATAAGGCAATCCCTTGAGGAAGGCTTTCTGGACCCACACTCGTACCCGGTTTCCACACACACAACCACAAACGAACACAAAACCTCCCCTTCACCAAAACCACCTCCACCCCCACCACCAGCTCACCTCTCCCTGGGGTAAATTCAAATCGAATATCGTTGAGCTCTTTTTTTGAATTCCTGTGGAAAAAAAAAGAGAACTTTACATAGAGGAGATCATTTCATCGCACTGATGGGTGCCCAAAAGAAGGCGCTGTCATTGAATAATCAGTCTGTGAAGTTCTGACACTACACCCTTCCCCCTCAAAGGGCAAAAACTGATCACTTGGGTGTGCATCTGGAAGGAGGGCTCTCGGCACAGTAGGTCCTTCAACCTGACAGAGCCAGGGTGGGCCAAAGTCCAGGATAACCAGGTGCCACCCCTCTGGTATAAGACCACCTTGTTCCACTGTCTCAGCAACTCATATCTGTCAGCAGATACATCCTTGGAGCACATCTTTTGGAGGAAGAAAGCACTCTCTGGCTGCAGATGCACACACATTATGCAACTGTCCAGGAATGGCTGGGAGGTGATACTCGGAAGTCCCAGTCCAATCCCTATCAACAACCAAGATGCCTACAGAGATGAGAGGCAGGTTCCTTAAATGAGAAACATTAGTATATGCAATGGCTGTAGAATGTGCTTACAATCCTTCTTCTGCCTACTTCTAGGGACACAGACCAGAATCCATGCCTTGAATTGGGGAAAAGCTCTTCACTCTCAGAACCGGCTGAAGTTGTGCCCAGATAGAAAGGTGGTCCAGCACAAGGCCAGAATCCCTGGATCCCTGATCTCCTTTAGGGAACCCAGCTAATTCTTCCTTCCCACCTCATTAAAAGTTTAGGAATATTTATGCAAATATCAAAACCTCTAGCAATCTACAGCTCTTGCCAAGATGAAGAAGTGGATGATATAAACTGCTTTTCTGGGTCCCAGTTTTGGAAGAGTGGATGAAAACCAAGCTGGCAAACAACATGTAATCATCACCCTTTTAATTAAAAGGAAAGATGCACTACAGAAGCCATCCAGTGTCCCTCTCTACAAAGACTCGTTGTGACAGAACAGGTCAGTTTTGTGTCCTTACCTTAACCTTAGAACAAGGCTGATGGGGACTTTCGTATCTTCCTGTACCGGAGCTGCAGCAGGGGCAGGTGGGGCCTGCAGTAAGATTGCACAATTTTAAAGCAGATTAACAGTTCCTTTCTCTGGTTTTAAAGCTAGAGATAACTTTGATCAACTATAAACACAAATAAAAGTTTAACTCACCATTGGAGTCATGACACTACAATCAAAAAGAAGACAGACTAATAAAACTGGAGAATTTCATGCTTAAATAGTAACCCAGGTGCTCTCTCTGCAATTGTCTTGAAAAGAGTAAAAGCTACTCAACTTTGAGAAATGCCTAAATGGCAGGAGACTTCAGAAGTGCTAAATGTAAAAAGGACTGCTTGCTTTGCATCAAAACTTTAGGTTTTATGGCATTCACAACAGCTTCAAGACCTGCTGTGTTTTAACCTCCTGCCCCAAACTTCTCATTTGAAAACCTGATATACCTAGGAAATAATTTAATTGGCAGATTAGCATATACTCAGGTTGTTTTGTGAAATCTTTAAGAATATCTAGCAGCAATTTTAGAGTTGCCTATTTGCACTTCTAAATTACTTCTGAGTAATTACTGGAATGTGTAATCAAAGCATTTTGTATTGGTCAGCAGCAGATTTCAAAGTAGGAAAGATCGAGGAGGTGTCCATCTTTATAGCACTTGTGATACTTCCAGTAAAGGGCTAATTGTTATTAAATCTCCACCAAACAAACCCCAAACAAAAGGGTCGATCACTCTTCCACTGCACAAGTCATTTGTACTGCACATGTTGAGGCAGGGATTTTAAATCTGCGGCAACAAGACAGACATAACACTAGGCTGATAATTTAAGCCTAGAAGTCTTGATCAAGTTTTTTCATCTAAATCATTTGCTTTTTCACAAGAGGGGAAAAGAAATAAGCTTTTGTTTAAGACTAGCATTTTATTCTATCTGTTGGTGCTCTTGCACCGGCAACGCAGCTCAGGGCTTCCCATCACAATCTCATTTCTGTTGAAGCTGAAAGCTTCACCATATCAGTGCAAACAAACCCGGGCTCACAGAGAAGCCCAGAGGTCTGCAAAACAGTAACCAAGGAAGTACAAGAACCAGCAGAGAGCTATAAAGAATAAACACAGTGATACAACGAGCTATAAAGAAGAACATATTCATTAAAAAAAGGAGCTATAAAGAACTCACTGACAAAAAGGTATGAAGTTCACCTTAGGACAAGCCACCAACAAAGAACCTATTGGGCACTGGTGGCAGGGAGCAAGATACTCTGCTGGTGCAAATCAAACCACTTTCCCCAAGACCAACGCCGCTGTTTCATCTTACCAAACTGAGAGTCTTAGCCCTCACTGCTGCTGCTGTTTCAACTGCTGCATAAAATTCAGGGATTAAACACTGGCCCTTTTTCAAGAGATTTGAAGGGGTTTAAGTATTGAAGCTACTTTTAATGTAGCCAGGGATATGTCAGACCCCAACTCCACTATTTCTGGTTAATGACTAATGCACTGTATTTAACAGTTCCATAAAGAGGAACATGAGCTGACTGCAGGGAAGTGATACACGTATCTTTCTATGTTATTTAAAATAAAAATAATTAAACATTTCTAGGAAGGAGTAAGTCTAAGGGTCATTTTTCTGACCAATGCTGCCAAGCCTCTTCCTCTCGGGTCTGCCAAAGGGCGATGGCAGCTTGGCCCCCTCCAACAGCAACAGCTTCTCCCCACCAAACATGAACATTAGTGAACATCTTTTGTAGGAGGTGCCACCATTCAGGAATCTGGCAAACTCTGCAGTGCTCTACTCCAGCAAATCAAAAAACATGTTCCAAGTGTCTCAGGAAGGATTTGAGTTGGCCATTCTTCTCTTTTTAACCAAAGTCAGAGCTCTTTCCTGACTTTTCTAGGCCTGTCTATCTGACCTGTATCCTACACTTTGAGGTGATGTAGCTAAGAATTAAACAGAAACTTGTCAAGCTTTCACATTCCCTGTACTTCCCCTCAAAGGTCCATTCTCCCTTCTCTGCTTGAAATTGAAGTGTTTGAAAGCACCCCAAGGTTCAGAGAGACGGAGCTTCTCCACAATTTTTGACATCTACAAGGACAGTTTTAACCTAGGCCTCCCTCTTTTGAAGTCTGGAGAACTTCCATGTTCTAGTTTCTTCCTCAGACTTTTCTCTCCACTCTTAGCCCATAGATGCCAGCGATACTGAGACACATAACGAGAGCCTGTTTGTGCTACACCTTAAATACCAGGAAAAAGCAGCTGCCGCTTAAACAAGACTCTCCTTTTTTCTTACCTTCAACCTTGCCTCAAGCCAGAGTCCGCCCCCTAAGTGGCATAAAAAGTCACTGCTTGCCCACAGAATAAGAATGAAAACTGCCGCACCCACATCGATGGCCTCCCTTTTGCAAGTCATCTGGAATTCAGCATCAGCCGCAGCGCTAAATCAACTCCAGACAAGCAACTCCCATGGCTTCAGATCATTTTAGCACATCCGCAAAGCTGAAAGCTGGTAGGAAGGGTTTCTGATCTTACCTGGGCTGCTGCTGGGGCTGCTGGAGGAGCCTGACTAGGTGGAGGTACAGCAGTTTGAGGTTGTGCAGGTACTTGTCCTGCAGCCTGAGGTAGTTGAGTAGGTGCCTGTGCTGGAGCATTGAGTGAAGGACCTGGAGGCTCAGCTGATGGGAAGAGCTGCAAGAAAAAAGGCATTTTAATGAGTAAAGGAACTCAAGAATTCTGATTTAAACCTCAGCTTTCCAGAAAGGGCTTGTTTGCTGCATAAATCACTTAGGGAAGCTCAATGCCAAGGGCACTCCCAGGCCTTCAGGACACTAACATTGATCCCAAGTTGGTGTTCAAGGGGTTCAATGTTTCCTTACGTCCAGGGACCCCTTCTGCCCTGAGATTTGCAAGTTTTACTCACCAATAAAGAAGGTTAAGAAACAAAGATAACAGAATGACTGTGCATCTAGGACAAAAATTGCACTCTGCAGCTAGCAAGGCTGGATGCACACAGATCACATGGCAACTTGGATGAGAGGACCCCCTCCTTTAGCTTCCCCCCTTCTCAGAATCTGAGTCCTACTTATATTTTCAAGTAGCCATGCAGTTATAGCAGAGCAACTCTGCTTTGACTTCAGTTCCTTTCAGAGAACGCAGCCTAGCAAAGCATTAAGATAACTATTGACAATTTATCCCATCATAAAACAAAGGTCAGGGTCAGAGCAATGTGGATATTCAACTGGAAAGTGAATTCAGAGCTTAAGTTCTTCAAAATATACATGACAAGTCGGTTTAGGATCAGACTTACTAAAGTCAGCCCCTTGCAAAAAAAAAATAAATAATAACCATATGCAATTAATTGGACACTGGGGGAAAAAGAGCTAAATGAAAGTTTAACCTTTTTTACCTCTTGTGTTATTCAGAACAGAGAAACTAATTTTGGCACAGTGGCCAACGAACTGCAAGGTTGATGATGGCACTTCTTCAGTGTGCCCTCCAACATACTCCACTAAGTTGTAGGAAAAAATAAATCACCGGGGCAGCAGATGTCCAAATATATTAAGGGATGTATCACAATGAGGAAATTCATCCCCAAAGCATTCTGGTTTTCAGCTTTTTCTTTGAATTTGGAATTTATGTCAAATTAGAGTGCCAGAACTGTAGTCTGTCTTAAGATCTCCCTTTATAATCAATCCTTAGAAACAGATAAAGGAAGAACAGGATGGCCTAACCCAAGAATAATTTCTAGAAGACAGTTCTGTTTATCTTTCGACACAGGTAGGGAAAAGAGTGACACAGTGCAGTCACTGGAAGATAAGCAGTCCCTATCACTGAAAGATATACTAACATTCCTAATGTAAGAAACACAGGACAGAACCGAAGGCAGATTATAAATATCAACTGAAGTTTTGATTGCTATCAAATACTACTACAGATTTATTTCACAGTTCCGAGCATAGGTTCCAAACCATGCTAATGTCTGAAGTGAATTAGACGATGCAAAGCAGACATTTTAAAGTGGTGTTTTGTTGGTTTCTTTTTAAAGAGGAAATCGGAACACCATCATCTGTTTAGATTATTCTTGTGACCAATTCATTATCTTTTGCCATAGCAAGTAGAGTTGAAACCAAACTTACCCCAGGAATACCTCTTGGCATTATACAGCCAATGATTTCTTTTATAGGGATGTTTTCAAGTAGAGCCCAGCTAGATACTACCTTCTACTGCACACAATACTGTTTTCAAAGGTTAATAAAAACATGGTGCTTGAAACAACTAGCAGAAACTCATCATTTCAGGAAGCCATTTGCAATTATAACTTACCTCGGAATTCTGTACAGGTTCTTTCACTCTGGGAGACTGAAAAACAGAGACAAAGCTGTTATTGCCTAAATAAAAGTGAAACTTTTTGCCTAGAAGGACTTGTCAGAACTATACCAAACATATGAAATATATATAATTGCTTTCAAGTTACATACGTGTATTAAGATGCATAATAAAAGGGACATCACACAATTTGTTGGCAACCAAATCAGCCACCCAGAAACATACAGTGTTGTTTCAGAACCTGCAATTGATATTCACACAGTGGCCCACAATACCCTAAGCTGCCATCATTGTTAACCATTACCAAAATCCAGTACTCTTGAAGATCCCTCAGATTGGCTCAAATTACTTGTGCACCAAGATGGCAAAATCCATTTTAAGCTACCCAAGTCTTGCAGAAAAAAGACAAGCCACACAAACCTGCCTTGAATAATTCCACTAGGAAACAAATCCCCTTCCTATACTTAGGGAACTAGTTTGCAAACTGACTTGCTTAAACCATTAAAAGCCTTGAGAGGGGAGAGGGGGCTAAAAACCAGCCTTACTTGTGCTGTTTTATAGAAAGAAACCTCTTGCCTGCTCTCCTTGCCCTTGGACTCTGCATTACACTAAGCAGAACACTGACAGCTGTACACAAGTTCAGCAGCAGAACAAAGAGCTCGGTGGAATGAAGGGGAAAGTGCAGTCAAAGAAATGAGACCAGTCTTTGCTGATCAGTAAACCAAAGATAACATGCACTAGCTGTTTCACATGAGGAGGAAGGATTTGCCAAGTACTCCTGGAAATCCCTGCAATTTGACTTCTAACAGGTCCCATCACTCAGGACAGCTGGGATGGCTTGGTCCATGCTGGGATTAATGAAACAGATGTTCCTTTTCCACACAATGGTCTAAAACACAGGTTGTAATTAGGACAGTACAAGTTTGACAGAAGAACTAAGTCTCATCGTGCCACTATCTTGAGCCAGTTTATGCACTAACCAATGCCACTACCTTAAAAAATGCAGATTGGAGCAGTTTGTAACATATGACCTCCTCATGAGAACGTTAAAAAGTCTTATTCCCAGAACAGCAAGTGGCAAAAAGCCCTCTAGACAGGAGGAGAAATAACAGTTCCTTCACAATGACTGTGTGCAGACAGTGTCAGGAAAAAAAAGAAAATAATCAGGCAGCTGGAAAGGTAAAGCCCGAAATCCATCTCAATATGTTGAGTCTTCACTTGACAGTTACCAGGAAAGACAAAAAAAACGTGGCACCGCTCCCAGAGATAAACAGCCCCGCTCCACATCCGCGGCACTGTTCTTTCAGGCACAAAGCCCATATCCCAGAGTACCCGGATGCCTCAAGGAATAACTCCAAAAGAGCTTGTCTGAAAGATCCCAGTGTGCTCGACACTGTACAGGCAAGTATGGAAACACTGGCCCTGCCCCACAGCTAACAACTAACCCAGATAAATGACAAACAGCGGCAAACTAAGGAAAAACATGAAGAGACAGAAAGGAAATAGGACAAACATTGAAAGATGTTTACCTAATTAAGGCAGAAATAGGATGACTTTGAGGATGTGCTGAAACGTGTTAGTTTTAACTGACTTTTGCTTGTGTAATCAGATGATGCGAGTACCCAGCGAAGTGTGACCACACAGGGTGCCACTGCACAGACCGAGTGAATGATTTAAGAGCCCACACAGAACGATCGCTGTCATTCGAATTCAAGGTTTTAAAAAACCAAGAGCAAAAAAGGTTAGTAAGTCTTTATATCCAGAAGGTAACTTTGAGCCAGCAAGTCACCTATTTCAATGAATTGGGCAGGTATTTCTGGTTGTTTGTAATAAATATTTGTCTGCTTTCACGTGCAGTCCAAGCAAGAGACTTGTGAAATACATATTTGCACATTTTTTACATTAGGGCTGACAGCCATAAAATACAGGTACAGCCAGAATCACAGCATGGTTTCGTTTGGAAAGAACCTTTAAAGGTCCACCTAGTCAAACCCCTCTGCCATGGGCAGGAATAAAAGGTGACACCTAGTTAGTCTAAATTATTCTATCTTACAACTTAGTTAGAATTGCAGAGGGATTACAAGCAGGTGAAATTTACACCCCGTGTTTGAAATATGGCCAAAGCCCAAGGATTAACACTAGTCCTCAACAACAATACTGTGGCAAACGCTGGCAGTTTAAATACAAGTCCTAAGATCGCTCGAAAAGGGATCAAATGTAAGAGGTGCACAGGTGCTCCCATCCTTTCATCTTCAGGCTGAAGGAAATTATTCAAAAGCTGTGCATAGAAAAGCCACCCAGGGCAGGATTCAAACACCCAGGCAGAACTGTGGCGAGTTCTAAGATGCCACGGTGCCTCTCCTGACCTGCAGAAAGGTATAGGTTTCCCAAGGTTCTGTGTTATATCTTCAAGGGGTACCTCCAAAAATGACCACATACATCTAAATTTAAGTAACTGAATTGAGATCTACTGCTTCAATACCCATCCTAAAGGTTTCTTGAATGGGAAACCTAAAAGTAAAAGCCGAGCGCAGCCCAAATTAGAGCAGTCTGAAGCAATATGCCAAAGTTCCAAGAGAAAAATAAAGAAACTGGCTTGAAATGGGGCTTTTAAACATGTATATCAATTTGCTCTTTTCTGCCTAAGAGGAATGTAACAAGTTCAGAACACAGTAAACAGTGCTAAGTCATACTATCCTGAGCTTGAACATGACAGAACAAGCTCGAAGTAAGTTAGGATCTTTCACAATATTCCCTCCTAAAATTTGATTACATTTTAACCTAAACCAGGAATTTAGAAGATCAAGAATTTCAGTAGTATCCAGCCGGCACCAAGAGATCCTCCTTGACTGTGCAATACAAAGCTAGATACAGTAAGCTCTTTTTAAAGACACAATAGTTGTTGCCATAAAGTATGGAATTACTGTATCACTAGCAGCCATTGAAAAACTCAAGCATTTCAAAGGATGCCAAAAAGATACAAAATCTTGCATTTATTATTTAAGTGTCTATAGACATCACCAGTAGAAGAAAAAGCAATGAAAGAGAAATGAGAAAAATAGAAGTTGTGAAGGGATAAATGCTTCAAACCAATACTGCCTTTTTTTTTCCTTTCCTATTGAAAAGCTACCTCTAGAAATCCTTCACTGTCTCATTAATTCAATTACAGAATGATTAAAATGCATAGTCCACATCAAGCTACCTGCTGTAGTGAAAAGGGAACAGGCAAGCCATTACTGTCGAAATCCATACTGTTGACTACTGGGAGGAAGACAATCTGGAAATTTATTGTAATCTTTAGTCGATCACTATTCATGACCTCTCTGGGTTAGTCTGACTTTGTGGGGGTTTTTATGTATGTGTTGGGAGGAGGAATTGGTTTTTGCAGGATTTTTAAGTGCTAGGCCAATCTCTCCTTGTGACTTCAGAGACATCATAACATTTTTTTACTAACAGTAACGAATTTCAGTGTAACTGAGGAGACAGAACCAGGTCCCAAGTGTTTCAGACATCAGCCATAAGCACGGGCCCTATTGATTTCAGCTCCATCCTGGAGAGGGCAGTAGGACAAAACCTCTCCTGACACTTCCAGAAGGAAGCATCTCAAACAGTCGGCACCCTTAAAAACAAGAATATCCTAAATCAAGTGAGTTACTATGCTGAGCTGGGAGCAGACTGTTTGAATTTTTGTTCCCAATTATGCTCAGCATCCCTGAATGAGACCAGCTGTGCCCCAGAAGGATGACAGAAAAGAGATCAATACAATTTTTTCAGTCTGCTTTCTCTGGTTCGGCTACAAACTCGAGGGGAGAGATTGTAGTTTAATGTGTATCATACTTAAAACAAAGCAACATGGTTCCCAGGGATATTTAGACCTACCATAGTTAGAAAACAAACCAGAGGCAAGAGAGCTATTGGAGTTTAAGAACCCACCCTGAGCTGTGAAATTGCTGCTCTGCCTTCCTCACTTTCTTCATCTAGTTCATCATCGCTCCATTCCCAGCCACCATCTTCAGTCTTATGAAGACGTCCGCTGGAACCTGGGACTCTCCGGACCTGCTCAGCACAAAGACAGAAGCGATATGTCAAGCAGACAGTTTCTACAGTTGATCTTTTTTTAGGAGAAATAGCACAAGAGCATCTTCAGGTTGCACCATCTGCCAGGGCTCTTGAGTATTTTATTGAAATGTCTTGCTCTGTATCTAGAAAGTGCCACACTAAAATAATTCTCATTAAAAATGTGAACACAAACATATAAAAAAATAAAACAACCTAGTATGACTGTAACAGCAAGAGCCCAGGAGGCTTTCGGTACCTTTTTGGATCGTTCAGTGATTGTTGGTGCTCTCTGCAACATCTTCTCTTGCAAAAATTCTTTATTCTGCAGAAGACAAAACACCAAACATTTGCATTGCTGAAAACATCTTTTGATTCCTTTAGCATCTTGATAAATAAACTGTTAAACTATTTCTAGCAGGAAGCGTTCTACATATTTTACCCCCATTCCTCCAAAGATTTAAACGACTTTCTTCCTTTGGACTACAGTATATGATTTTCATCCTAAATACCTTTTAACTTAGCGGTGGCACCTTCCCTATGCAAAGTGATGGGTAATTAACAACTGAGGAGTTGTATACTATTCTGTCTGATGTACTGGGGAACATGCTTATACTTATTATATCCCAGCATCTGACACCCTGCTGAGACATTTGGCACTCTTCCATTTGCAGATACTACACCACCTGGATCCAGTTATTTTGCTTTAAACTTGCTCCTAAATTTATGCCTGTCCAACTGTCAAAGGCAAACCCCAGATGTCAGGCCAGGATGCAGGAACTCCTCTCTGCTGGAGTAACAATGCTGAGGAACTGGGGGAGCAAGATTTAGTGGCTGAAAAAAAGTACAGCTCTGATGAGACCCCACCTGGAGTATTGTGTCCAGCTTTGGAATCCTCAGCAACAGGTCCATGTCCTTCAACGGGACATGGACCTGCTGAAGCGGGTCCAGAGGAAGCCACAAAGATGCTCAGAGGGCTGGAGGACCTCTACT
This sequence comes from Arenaria interpres, assembly GCA_013399435.1. NCBI lineage: Eukaryota > Metazoa > Chordata > Aves > Charadriiformes > Scolopacidae > Arenaria > Arenaria interpres. Next base: position 348,689 of record VXAK01011321.1, read on the forward strand.
GTGAGAACAGGCTGAAAGTTGGGGTTGTACAGCCTGGAGAAGAGAAGGCTCCGAGGAGACCTTAGAGCACCTTCCAGTCCCTAAAGGGGCTCCAGGAAAGATGGGGAGGGACTCTATCAGGGAATGTAGCGATAGGACAAGGGGTGATGGTGTTAAACTGAAAGAGGGGAGATTTAGATTAGATTAGTATTTCACACCACACACACGAGGTTGGACAACCCTTGTGCCTCTGCCCAAAAAGTGCTTCCACAACTCCCCCGTGACGGTTTCTTGCACGCGGGATGGAAAGCTCAAGACACATACTGTCACTGTCTGATAAGCGGCTCTTGGCATTATCAAAACATACTTTTACATAACGTAGACTGCATTTAAATAGATGGTTCAGTATAGACCTATAGACGTTGGACTCTTCTGTCCTCGCGTTACAGCTGCCAGTTTGGCAGTGGCTGATATATGAGTGTTAACAGGCACACATTTTCACTTCAAGGTGCTGGTTTAAGTATTGCCTCATTTACAATAACGTTAATTTTCTACCACCACATATGCTAATATGTTACTCTGCAGCAGCTTAATGAAAGCGTGAAGGAAATTTTACAAACAATGTAGTATAACATGAACCCAAACTCGCGTAACCAAACGGAGAAAGGTCAGCAATGTGTAAACCATCCTGTCACTTTGGACACCAAGGGTGAATCCAGTATAGAGACACAGACCATCTTGGACAATGAAAACTTAGTTAATACAGCCAAGAGCCCAGACATCCGTCGAACTTGACCTAAAGCAAACTCCTACATTTCATAAATTGAATCACTTTCCTTGGTTACATTAGATTTCCATCAGCTTTAATAGGACATCCAGCTCCTGTACAGATACCTACATGTGGCCACTTCCTTTTAAGCATCTTAATCTGGCAGACGAAAACTCCTTTGATTAATTTCACTGAATTTCATTGAATTTTTTAGAGTTGGAAAGGACCATAGAGCTCACCTAGTCCAACTCCCCTGCTGAAGCAGGATTGCCTAGAGCATGTTAGAGCATAATTGGTGATGCCGCTGTGCTTTCCCAGGTATCGGGTATCTTTTTGACAATTTAAATCTGTGTTTTGCCATGTATTTTGATCACAAACACGCTACAGAAAAGAAATAAGCAAACAGAAAACATTTCCTCATTCCCATGGAATACAAATTCTCCCTTGAGCTATTTCTGTCTGTTTCCCTCAATAGGACCTCGCACATTGCATATGCACTAATCTCCAGGCAGTAATTATATAAATGCACACTGGCACTTTGCTTCAAGGTTAGAAATGGGAATTTTCTACTATTTTGTATTGCAGACCTTCATTTTCCATAAGGCATCACAGAGTGAAATAGTTTCAGGTAGCCCTCTGCACAGTGGGCCCCATTCACTGCTTTGCATTCAGACTGATTATAGACTTTACTAAAATATAAGTTCCATTTACTGCCACAGAGACCTTTACGGTTGGACACACAGCCAGAGTGGCACCATTACAAGAGAAGAAAAAAAAACCCAAAAGCCACTGAAAGACATTTAAATGCTCCAGAATTTCTAGGTTAATTTCTCTTAATAGCAGCATCCACAAGGAGGTACAGAAGAGGGGGTTCATTCTGTTTGAATGTCTGGCCCTAAGCGAAACAGCCCACACTCAGGCAACAAAGCTGTCACTGCTCCTCTCAGACTTGTGACAAATCCTCTCCACAGCCTCTGCACACATCAGCTTACGAAGCGTTTGCTTACCTTTGCTTTCGTGAAAAATTTGTGCCTTAAGAGTTCTGCTGCTGTCGGTCTGTCAATAAAAACAGATGTAGAAAAGACAATTATAAGTGCTCCCTTTCAACACAACGGTCTTCCAGGTTGTCGCAGCTTGTTGTGACATGGCACCTCATAATGGCATCAGCTTCTCCTGCACAATACCCCTAAAAATCAGTCAATGTATTCCAAATAAATGTTATACCAGCAGTCTCTTAAACACTCAGTGCATTCTGCTCAAAACCTATTCTGTTCCAGAAGTTGAGAATAACTTTGGGCGGGGGGGAGAAGTTGCTCCCATTTTGATGCTGAACTCGAGTCTCTCAGAACCAGTCTGATGGGATCACAGAAACAAAATGCTTAAAAACTGCTCTCTCTACTGTGCGCTCGTGAGACCCCACCTGGAGCACTGTGACCAGCTCTGGAGTCCTCAACAAAGGAAGGACATGGACCTGTTGGAACGGGTCCAGCGGAGGGCCATGAAGATGATCAGAGGGATGGAACACCTCCCTATGAAGACAGGCTGAGAGAGCTGCGGTTGTTCAGCCTGGAGAAGAGAAGGCTCCGGGGAGACCTCATAGCAGCCTTCCAATATCTGAAGGGAGCCTACAGGAGAGCTGGAGAGGGACTCTGTCACGCAGTGTACTGACAGGACAAGGGGTAATGGTTTTAAATTGGAAGAGGGGAGATTTAGATTAGATACCAGAAAAATTCTTTGCTGTGAGGGTGGTGAGGCACTGGAACAGGTTGCCCAGAGAAGCTGTGGATGCCCCCTCCCTGGAGGGGTTCAAGGCCAGGCTGGATGGGGCTTTGAGCAACCTGGTCTGGTGGGAGGTGTCCCTGCCCAGGGCAGGGGGGTTGGAACTGGATAATCTTTAATGTCCCTTCCAATTGTAACCGTTCTATGATTCTAAAATTGAAAGGAAGGATCAGCACCTACAGCAGGAGTGCAGTACTCGCCACGTGCAAGTAACAGTTATTTCAGAGCTACTTGATTATTTGTGTGTAATTAGTTCTACTAAACACAGGCAAGACAATCAACCTTTGTCTAACAGCAGAGGAACAAGTACAAACTATTTTCCCATTTATGTCAGACTTTAGGATAACTACTGGAAAGTAAAAGACACCCCTTGGCCAGTTCAGAAGGAGCCTTCTAAAGACTCTGACCTACACGAGAAAGTACCAGGTCCTACAGCATTTCCCACACTACAAACTCTGCTTAAATAGTGACAGAGCTTAATTAGTGACTCGCAAAGGCCATTCAGCATAGGGTTTATTTCACTTCAAACTACTCTAACAAAAATCATCCACCTTATAGGAAGGGAGCCCCAAAATAATTAAAAAGCAATTGCACTAATTTCACCTCTTTGAGAACCCACACAACATGTATAAGCCTATCTGATTCTGCAAGTTGCTCATTATGGGCTGGCCTCCTGCTCCCATCGTTGGGACGATGACAGTGGCTGTTAGTGGTGCTCGAGAAGAGAGAAGGGGCAGGCCACGATTCAGAGTGATTATGTTTAATTCTGATCAGCACACGTTCTAACCTGCAGGGATAGGATATGCTTTAGAAAGGAGAAAAAAAAATCATGCTAGGGGAAAAAAAAACCCTACTATCAGCATTTATCAAGCACTCCACTGGATTCATTAAGCATTTCAAGTGTAAAGCTCGTTAGAAGAGAGAGATCCCATCTCACAATGCATGAGAAGCCTTTGTTCCTGAAGGGAACTGAAAAATGTCTTCATTATTATTATTTTATGAAGGGACTTTTCCTTTTTCAGAATTAGTTTTCTTACTGAGGAAAAAAAGAAAACTAAGAGGTATAAAACTGGTGTGCGGGAATGCTTGTTTATTTAGCTTTGCATTTTAAGGAAAATGATTTTCAGTGTAGGATGAACACTCCTTTAAACAGCTTCATTGCAACTGGGAAATGCTGTGACTGTCCTCCACAGAAATAAAACCCCCCAGCTCTCCTGTGGGACAGGCTGGGGGTTTTTAAACACCACCATGGAGAGCTGAACCCTTGTGTAGCTGTGAACGATGCCGTAACGTAGCGATAAAACACCATCCTGGGAACCACAACATACGCACCACCCCCTTGGTGGTATTTCCAACACCACCGAGTAGTCAAACTGCTGTTAACAAGGAAGACCAAGTGTCATCAGGTCACTTAAGCAATCTGGATTGATGAAAACACATTGGTAAGATTTGCCGGTGTTTTTCCTGAACTTCCTCCCCAAAACCAAATATTACTTCTAATTAAGCAAGTCAGGACTACACTGAAAGCCTTCTTTGCACTGGCAAATTTTGAAAAGTTTATTTGTGAAGCTTCGCAAGCAAACACATATTGCCCAATGTGTAATTCCTGATTTATAAACACAGAGCAGTTTTGACTGGGAACAAAACATGAACTGCAGTCACCTGCTGGAGGTGGGAAGGGGGAGAATGGCACGATACACACAGTGGACTGGGATGAACTCTCATTAACCCAAATGGGAGACGTGTGCCCTGGGCCAGGCACAACGCCAGACTTTTATCCTTAAAAATAAGAACAGCCAAGAGAATTTGGTGCCACACAACAAGATTGCTGTGTTCATTGTGACTGAAAGGCTGGAAGGGCAGAGAGTGAACCTGCTTTTTTGGGGAAAAAAAAAAAAAAATCAAGAAAAAAAAAGGAATAAAATTAGTTTTGTGGTTCTGTTTGTTTGTTTCTCATTCATTTTGGTGTTACTTGTTCTTACCTTTTCTCGGGGTCTTTTTGTAGGCACGATGAAATCATCTTCCTAAATGACTTCCCATACTTCTTCAGCATCTCCTTATCTTGTACACCAGTTTCCAAAGACGGAGGATCATTTTGTAGCGTCAGCATTAAAACCTGAAAGAATTACGTCTATTGGCAATGAGATTTTTCTTGGCCTTGGCTAGAGACAGATCGCAGGAACACCATATTTTAGACAAGTATTTTCATCAAGCATCTGAGTCAAGGACTGTTTCATTCCAACGGCTCTCTGAAGGTAGCCTGAGCTCAGAATGAAGTTTCTTGCAATTGAGACTGTCTCCTCGCATTCAACAGACAGCAAACACTCACCTACCTTTTCCTCAAGGCAATTATGGGGTCTCTCCTCTTCCCTCTGCTTCCCACATTCACTAACTTCATAAATACCATTATTTTCAAAAACCTTTACACTTCTGCAAATTCTGACTGCCAGCTGAGAGGTTCAAGATTTGTACAACAGGATCTAGAGCTACCTCCTTGGAAAGCCAGACTAATTTATACCCAACAATTTATGCTACCCTTCTCCATCACATCTCCCAGCCCACGGTGCAGTCCGTGGGCCAAACACAGGGCTAGGATGTGCTTTCAGGTCTGTTTGGTGTAATTAAAGGTGCAAGCCTAGCAGAAATTCTACCAGCCTTCCTCATTTGGATTAAGCAGTTGTGCAAGGCATTTGATGCCATTTGATTTTAGTTCTCCCTGCAGGTATTTCTTAGCTAGAAATCAAATCAATGTAAAAGCAGAAGGGCAACATAAAAAAATACAAGGGTTCATTTCCATGTACCAATGCAACAGCAGGTGAAGACATTTCTTTCACAAGCACCCATAAAGCCAAACTGATTATTCCGTCTACATCACTTAGATATTCTGAAGGAAAGGAAGAAAATTACTCATTTCCATTTTCACTTGTCACCTACATACAGATGAATATCTATTTTTAGAAAAGGAAGCAGCACATAGCACATTTAAATAGCTTTCAACAGCTATGTTGCTTAGGGCAGCAAGAGCCCATCAATGTCGTTGAAATTATACAGTCCATGACAAAATTCCCTGCTTTTTTCCCCTCTCCTTGGAGGGTCACTTAATGTACGGGTCACTTTGCTGCATAACAAAATTAATCTGTGGTGAAATACAATTACATTCAATAAATAAAACAGAGAATTCCTCTTGCAGGTTGCACAACTGGAACCCACAGCTAATAGAACTGGAGACTGAGAATTCTACCTACCGTATGAGAACACACGACATTAAATGGGCAATCTTCGCATCCCGAGCTGCAACCCCCGCACTCAAAACTCAATATTAACAGAAGTACAGCTTGCAGAAGGTACTGCAAAACGCTACCAATAATCACAGCACAGAAGGAAGGATCAATGAAAACAGCGGCAGCTGCATCAGCAACACATTTCCCTGAACTCCTTGCTGCTCTGCCACTCATATGGCAGAATCACTCATATGACACGCGTTTTAGTGGCACTTCTAGACCACTCAGCTACTCAACAGTCTCTGCAAAGAGACAACACAAATCTTAAAATGAATTCTGTTCCACAAGAGTTAAACCAGTGCCAAGTCTTGGCATGTAAAGTGATACACGGATGTATCTGCTCTAATGAGGTAGGAGATACTGGATTCCTGAATTCTATTGTAACTGCGGGGTGGGAGAGGATGCGCCCAGGTCCTAAAGAGGTGACACCCAACTTGTATAGCAGTCCAGCAGTTAAAAGACTCAGGAAAGGAAAGCTTGCCCCATGGTATGCCTAAAATTGAGAGACCTGGGGCCCACAGGCCTCATATCCCAGGTAACTGATATAACCATAAGCTATGAGGTCCCTGAAAGGGCTCTGCACCCCCTCCTGTGTGATCCAAGGGAACACGCATCCCAGGAGTAGAAGCAAAGCGGCCTTTCAAGAGAGTTGGACAACGGGGCTCAAAGTTTCATGACTGAGACAGGGCCCCAGCAGATCTCACAACAGGGCTACTCAAAGCTCAGTAGAAGGACAGGATGCTACAGACCTCAACTGACGGGGTCACCTCTGCTAACTTTAAGATGTAGACACCCCAGAAGAGCGTCACGTTGGAAGTAGCTCCTGGTTTAAGAGTCAGGAAATAGCCTTACAGTTGGGCTAACTTTCCCTATCTAAAGCTCAAGATATTTTAAAAAGATTTTTGAAGTGTCAGTGCTTAAACAAGAACATTTCCTCCACCTCAGCTTCAATAAAATACTAACGTTGCTGATACCACAACATTTCAAACTGATGTGGTACTTTCCACTAGTTCAGTGATTGACAGGACTGTGTTGGCATTAAACAAAAGAAGACATTCTTTGGATAACTGGTAATAGGATTTCTCAGGGGTATCAAGAAGGATTATCAGTGCAGAAGAAGGAATGGCTCACCATCCCAGTGTCACTGGATGCCAGATAACATGTTCTGAATCATTATTTATAGCTCTAAAAACATCTGCTGCCCCCAGAGGCTCCAGGATTAAAACACACGGCACTTTGCTCAAGAACGGTGACCCTGGTGAGACTCAGGATCTAAATAAGAAGTGTGCAGTTTCAGACAATGCTGATTAAGTGGCGTATTTTTAAAAGGTGACTTCAGATTAATTTAAGAACATCGTGATCCACAAGTGCAAGTTGAGAGGACAAACTCTTCAACAAAGCGTGCTGGCCAAACTCTTGGAAGCACCCACAAAACACACTGGTCTTTTATCTTCCACAAGTATCCGGAGACCTGCTCACCTTCATCGGCGGGTATTTATGGTAAGGAGCTGCCCCCGTAGCCAGTTCGATAGCAGTGATCCCAAAGCTCCAGATGTCTGCCTTGAAATCGTATCCTCTGACCTGAAAGATATTAGAGGATGTTAGCATGTGCCTCTTGCTACCCTGCACTAAATCCCTTTCTTTAGCCTATTACACATCCCTTCGCTCTTTCCTTCCTTCCCTCTTGCAAAGACCAGCACTATAGCGTTAAAGAAATTGAGAGAAAACTTTCTCCCTCCTCTCCCCCCAACTCCTTGTACCTTTGCAGAGGTGTTTTAGAAGTCACAGTCTGATGAAAATTACGGTTGTGGACTGTGCAACTAGGACTGCTCTGCCATAAACCTCTCCATGTGTAGAGCACAAAGGGGCACTGGGTTAACCCAGGCTCCAACTTCTACACAAAGACACAGAGTCATTAAGCAGTATAATGAATCTCTCATAGTTAATAGATGGGCTGTTACCCCCTTGGGACACATGCTTCACTAGATTTTTAGTCAACTGCTTAATCAATCTGACTGCAAACAGGCTCGATCCTGGAACTTCAGTACCCACCAGTTCAGTAAAAAGCCCCTCGTTCCTGTTTGCGGACTAGTATTTCCCTCCACTAATTAACAGTAGCTTCTGCACTTGACATTAAACACAGGCTTGTTCAGGAAAATTTATAGCATTTACTTCCCCTCATGCACAGGAAAAAATATTTCATATGCCAAAGCGGTTACTTCCTCATTATCATTAGGTAATATTTTGGCACTTGCTTTCTCCGCTGCAGGGAAGAGACACTATGTACTAACTTCAAGAGCAGCTACAAAAATCAAAGTGTTTTGGCTGTGGAGAATGGTTTGTATTTCTTCTTGCTAGACGATGGAAAAACGAATACTGAATCAGAGCAAAGCTAATAGGGGTGCTGTGTTCAGCAAACCTAACAAGCTTCAGAAAGATATTCATTATGATGAAGCGAAAGAACGTTCCTCAAACTACCTTTAAGACCATCTTGAATTTTGGCAAACAAATGAAAAACTCTCTTGCACTATTTTCCATGTAAAACTATATACAGTTGAACGGAAATTTATTGTAGCAACAGGAGTTTATATTTTGCACAATTTTTTTCAACCATGCAGGCATCATTTTAACGAGCCTTATAGGCCTGAAAGGTTTCTTGGATTTCCTCAGTTGATGGATACCATGATTACGAACAGATTTCAAGTCATTTAAATAAACAAGCAGAGATATCTAGTATAATTTAAAAGAACACAGCGCAGAAAGAAATATGCTGTAAGGGTTGGGTTTTCCCCCCCCCCACACACACTATTTTTAGGTTTTGAGAATGACTTTGGGACATTCTCGTAGCTTTATCTTTCAGTTAATCGTGCAGCACACCTAAACACTGTGCAACTCCCCATTCCCCACTGGGATTTTAACTGTTTAGTATTTTGGGGTTTTTAATTATATCATATAATCCTACTTGCAAATGAAAGCTATGAAGTCCAAAACCATCTACAGCAGTGCATCTTGACATCTGTGCAATACATATTAGTCATCACCCTGCAGTTATAGTTTACATCAACAACATTTATTTTTCTCATTAACTTTTTATTTATTTCTTCGCCATAAATCTGTCAAGTCAACGTACATTAAAATACAATGCCCAGGCTATCATGTATTAACGTGCTAAAGGAACTTAATGATGCTGAAGTAAAGCAGATGGAACTGGGTCAATAATATCTAAATATCGAAGGCTAACCTACAGCAACCCCTTCATCCTTTTTCCCTGGGTTGGATACAGAGGCTCAGAGTGACACCTGCTGGAAGGCAGCAAGATGATAGAAATGGGTGTTGAAGGATTTCACAGAAGCTTCCTTGCCATCTACTATTTGCAACGAGATGTGCACAGACTTTGTGAAAGTATAGGACTCCCTAGAGAATCTGCCTCCTTCATAAACACGTCTGTTGCATCAAGAACCCCCCTCCCTTTGTCACTAAAATCTTAATTTCCCCTTTTTAGCACCCTCAAGATCTTTTTCCCCCCTCTGTTGTCCTGCAGACTACAGCCACCCTAACCTCAATGAGCCTGGAGCAGCACCGTTAGGTCCTGGCCAGCCTGCTGTTCCCCAGGACTGGACAGTAAGGACAGAGAAACAAGGGACAACTCTGACCTGGTACTGGAAACACTGAATACTCTATTTTTATTTATTTTTAAATCAACGTAACAACAAAAAAATCTAGAAGTATCTGACAGTGAAGCAGTTCAGAAGCAAGTTCTTGGACTCCCAGGAGGCTGCAGGAGCGTGGTAAGGCACCGGCCCCTCAATGCCACCACTGGGAGACTCTGAAAAGGCCAAATATCGAAAAAGCTTTCCATCTATAGTATATTTAAGATACTCCAAAATTATCTCAATCCCTCAAGAAGTTATAGATATTGGGAAAAATGCATTAAAGTTCTAGCACTGTTTTAGCTGCATTTCATTTGGGATTATATATATATATGGGGGAGTGGAGATGGGGGTGTCTCTCACACAAATTCCTCCTAAGCTTCAAAATAATTTATTGCAAACAGCAAGGAGAAAAGTAACGAGGTGGGTTTACTTTACTAAAACAATTTTTTCCCCAAAATATTTTTGTTAAAAAGATTTTTGCAAGGAAAAAAATTGAAAAATGGAAAAAGGTTTTTAGGCAGTTGTATTTCTGCTTGGCACACCTGTCAAAAATCAAACCCTGAGTCCAGTCCTCTATCAAACTGGTTTTAAGGGGATGAGGGATAATTTTCAGAATGCTTCTGGCACTGAGCATCAGTGCAGGAGACAGCTACTGCAAATGCCCCGTCAGGACTGGGGCATAATTTTGTTCATGGATCTTGCTCAGAAATGGGCAGGGATATTTCGCTTTAAACAAAGTTTCTGGGTGGCCTTCATCAGAAGTCACACAGACAAAGCTTCTATAGTTTAGTCTAGAAGTAGTGGAGGACGAAAAGTCACATATCTCCACCCAAGGGGAAGAAGTATGACATCTTTTAGCCAGCCAAAAGGGCAGAGGAGGAAGGGGGAGAGGCAAGCATTCCTCAGCATTTACAGTCTGGGTACTCCTAAGCCAAGAGAAACTAAAAACCTGAATTAAGTCAACTGCATGTTATTTTACTGTAATAACTCCCCACTCTGACATGTTGCACTTAGCTACCCCAAATTCTCATAGCTGCGAAAGTACAAGAGCATGTTATTGAGCTGTTTATGTGCATATTTACCATGTGTGAAACTATTTATATTCTACCTCACATTTATGCAAGAGGGAGGGGCAGGTTAATCTTCTTTATGCATCAGCTGAGCTGTCTCACCCTCACCTTAGGTAGGAGCCTGAAGAGAAGCTACAGGGCAAAAATCTACTGAACACTTAATACTCCCCAATAAAAGCCTGGCTAAAACAGGCAAATGTAAGAAAATCCTGAGGTTTTACGAAAGCTTTACAGGATACTGAATTATCATTGTTATTTGAAGTAAATACAGCCCTTGCCGTCAACAGGGAATTCCAGGCGCAGATCAGCTAAGAGGACATGAGGAAAAACAATTCACCTGCTCCATAACTTCTGGTGCCATCCAGCAAGGTGTGCCCACAAAAGTTTTCCTGACTTTATTTCTCGTAATGTCACCACCAGTGGCCAGAAAGGCGCTGACGCCGAAGTCTGAAAAGAAAAAAAAACAAACAAAAAGAAACCAGATTTTATTAAGAACAATTCCCGAGCAAACTGAAGGGCTGTCCCCTCTTTCCCCTCGTATTCCCGGCCATCTATTAAGTACTAGACCATGCAGTTACGCATGAGGAGTTTCCTAAGAAAGGAAGAATGATCAACAGTTAGGTAAGAGTGCTGGGACACGAACAGTCTGTCGTCCACCACTCAATTACTGGGGACAGCAGAGCTTTCAGCGCTGGCCGGCAGAGAGGAAAATTCCACTTTCCATCATGGCCCACTGGTCACATTACAGCATGCCCACGCTCCCCCGGCAGACACGCCACTGTACAAACCTGCCTCTGACAGCCAGTGCTTTATTTACATTTTGTATACATACATCACAAGCAACAACTTAATACTTGCAGCAATGAAGCCGCTTTATGTACATAAAAAGTTACTAGACTTCAAAGCATTTAACTGCCCTAACTGCATCCTGCAGAGTGGAGGTATCGGCTCCCTAATTCTGGGTGGTTTATTACCAGAATATACTTTGCTCGGTCACCTTCCACCGCGGAGATGCTCAGTGCTTTAACAGGAACTTGGAGCGGTTCCCGATGACACAGCAGCGGCACGGAATGCAGCAGCACGTGCTGCTCCCCAGCCCAACCATCCCCGGGGAAGCCTCGCAGACAGGTACCCCAGTGCTACCCCCACCTGAAACATCTCCTCACTTCAAGTAGTGCCGGAGCGTGTCCAGAGGAGAGCCACCAAGCTGGTGAGGGGTCTAAAGAACAAATCATACGAGGAGAGGCTGAGGGAACTGGGCATCTTTAGTTTGGAGAAGAGGGGAGACCTCATTGCCCTCTACAACTACCTGAAAGGAGGTTGTAGAGAGGTCGGGCTTGGCCTCTTCTCCCAAGGGAATAATGACAGGACCAGAGGAAATGGTCTGAAGTCACCACAGGAGAGGTTTAGATTAGATATTAGGAAGAATTACTTTACTGAGAGGGTGGTCAGGGACTGGAACGGCCTGCCCAGGGAGGTGGTGGAGTCACCATCCCTGGAGGTGTTTAAGAAACGTGTAGATGTGGCACTTCAGGGCATGCTCTAGTGCCCGAGATAAGGGGGGTTTTTTGTGTGTATATGGTTGGACTCAGTGATCTCAGAGGTCCTCTCCAACCATGATGATTCTGTGATCTTCCACAAGCTGAAGGATGCTCAAGGGTACCTCTCGTGCTCCCTGGGAATTGTATTACTTAAGGTAAACCTTTCTTTTACAAGAAAACTATGCTTTCAAAGGCAACACAGACATTTTATGCAGTTAAGAATGACATGGAAAACAGGGTCCGGGAGCTGCAGCAGTACAGATAGCAATGGGATACGGTATGTTTGTTCAGAGAAGAGTATTACAAAAGATTTGGCAACCAAGTCATTCAAGGGAGGACAGCAGACTTTTCTTGGAGAGAGAAAAAAAAATTAAAAAGTCAGGTGACAGGGAAACTGTAAACATAAATCTGTGCAAGTATTTCTTCCCATTTGGCTCCAAACTACCCTACTTACGTAGTGTAGAATTATAGACCTGCAATGGGTCGTTCTCCATAACTCAATTTTATCCACACATCCCCTTTTTAAACACAGTACAAGCAATCAAAAGGTTGAATGCCATTTTTGAGATTGATGTCAGGCTTGGAGGCTAAGTCTGTGAAATTCAAGGGCTATTTCATATAAAACCAGAATGTTATTGACCACAACTTGTTTGAAAATACTTGAAACACAGCCAACATAGCTAACTGTAAACGCGAAAGTCTTACTCAGAGTAGCCACAGTTACTCCATGGCTTAGAGATGTTATCCTAACTGAGGAATCAACCGCAACAAACAGTTGATTTACAACTGGCAAGCGATGGCATCCATGTGAGGACAGTCCCAAGCTTCCCTCTGCATCACGCCAGCAGCGCAATGAGCCCCTTCCCACCAGACATTTTCAATATTTGAGAAACGCCACTGAAATCATCACTCAGCAGAGCAAGACGCTGAAAGCTTCCAGCCCACTTCGGTTAGAGGCTTCCAAGGACAGGAACTTGGTGCTCACTAAAATACTGGACATGGATAACTGAAAGCTGACATTAAAGAAAGTTGCACAGAAATCACAGGGCTAAAAGAAGCACCAGCAAATGCCTTTCATTAGGGTTCAGCTTCATCCAGATACACTGTCCTGTTCTCTTCCCTGATGTCAGAGGCATCTTGTCTCCATACTAACCTTCAAGTTTTAGCACATCTAGATGGATCACTCTCCCTGTCAGCACTGCAATCTGTATTTTTCCTGGCAAACCACTTTTTGCAACAGCGCTTTTGTTTTGGGATCTTCCATGTACGTATTCACCACCCTTGCTTTTCTCAGAAAACCAAATGAGCTTCCTAAAAAGTTCAGAGTAAAATTATTTGCGCTTTGCTGCTCATTACGGGAAGTCTCATAAGACCTATTGTTCTAAACACAAGAGCAATTAGAAGTTCTTTTAAATAAGATAATACTAATAGGAACTTGTCCAAGTGCCATCAGCATATTATTGTGATGTGCTGTATTTGAACTTGTGTATATAATCTTACCTCAAATTTCCATGCAGTCATCTTGAGGGTAAAGGAAATGCCATTCAAAGCAAAAGCATTCCAGCAGGAAAAACACAAGTCCTTTACGTAGCGCACACTGCATTCACCACATTTCACATCAAACCTGGGTTTACAAATTCCAGTTGGAAATTGTGCCCCTACAGCTGCCATCTGAGGTCAGCAGAAAGCTTAAACTGAATTAAATCGTATTGCGTTACACAGTTGATTTATTCAATGTTTTCCCAATCAATTTCCCTCATTTCCCGTGGGCTGAAACAGGCACAAACACCCCACGTTACTCTTCTGAAACCGTCCTCAAATGTCACCTTACTAACTTTACCCACGTCCCATCTATTAAAGATAAGAATACGCCTGCTCTCAAGAAGTATCTGTAAAGTGATTAAAAAAAATCCTATCCACAAGTTTGGGTTCAATTCTTACTTCTAAGCAGTTGGTACAATCCATGGCTCATTTTCTCTGCCGCTGTTAATCACCCTCAGGAAGGCTGAAACAGAACTAGGTTATTGCAAATTAATTTCACTCTAGAAAGTGAGGAAAAGTCACAAAACTTAAGAGGTAGGATAGCTCAGAAGTGTTTACATTTGTACTCTTCTTCGGCAGCTTGTGCTTTATTTTGGCTCACTACAGCAATAACTGGAAAGGGCTGCATCACCAGAGACTGGGAGGAATTGGGAATGTTTGGACCTGGCTTGCAATACCAGTAACCACCACTGCTGGGAATCCAACGACTGTCAGATATTCTAAATGAGCCCAAAAATTGCAGATTTCCAGCAGTCTGCTAGCAAATAATAGTCTCCAGGATGTCTGGATGCAAGTGGTAGGATTTTATTTTTTTTTTGGTAATCATTTTTCTGAAGCAAAGATTCATCTGCTGGACTTGTTTCAGTGATATAAACCAAACACATCTTAAAAAAAATCTCCAGACTCTCATATCACAGCAAAACCAATCCAGAATTGAAATCATCATTTTGCTGATGCAGCCTCTGCAAAAAATATGGCCAATTTGGACTTCTTCAGTAGAAACATCATGTGTTGCAAACCACATACCCTAAAAAACGCTTTACAAAAGCATGGTGTTAGGCAACAATTCTTGCTATTAAGGTATCCAAGTCATCAAACTTGAAAATTGGCCACTCAGGAAATGTGAAAGCTGAATGGAAAATCTCCTTCTACTATTCTGCATTGCAGAAACAAACACCCAGTCTAAACAACTCGCCAAGGTAAGAACGCTGTAGCAGAACCTCTTCACAATGGACACCATGGCTGCTGCGTGCATCAGGAAGATACATTTCTACAGTATCAGATTGTTTTAACCAAATCTAGAAGTCAGATGTTAAAAGTCATCTCTCCATCTCATGTTGTAACATTACCTTAATCCTAAAAAGCCTGAGCACCTGCTGCTGTAGGCAGCTACCACAAGGGAAAGATGCCCTCATCAGAAGGGCAGGACCAAAGCCCACTGACAGCAGAAAAGGTTCTGATGAGTTTGGTCGGTTTGGATCAGATCCTACAGCAGTTCCCAACTTCAGTGGGGGCAAAACAACAGAATAAACTAATCTTGACTTCAAACCAATCTTAAACTTGTGTAGCCAAGGTATTATCCCTCCTCAATCAAAAATAAAAGTATTTTAGAAGACTGTGCCAAATGTTTTTTTCACTGGTCACCCTCCTTCTTGTTCAGTTGTTCACCATCAGAAAACATGAAGAAAATGAAGATTGGTGAAGAACAAGAATCAAAAACTTCCTTCCTTGTAAAGCCTATGTGGGTATATGGTACTGTTGGATCTCTTAATGCACTCTTGCTCCCCCAAATTCTCATTTGGAAATGTAGATCTCTACAGTCACATCTATTTCTCATCAATTCACATGCACAACAGCAGGTGTATACGTGCCACAAGCTTAGCCTTTTTGCAATAACGTCAAGGCACATAAAAGATGGATGAAATCCCTTTGCTGAGTAAATGTAAAGATTGTAACTGATCCCCAACAGCATGTTAATAAAGATACACTAATCCTGCACCAAGTAACTTGAGGCTGACAAAGCCCAGGCCGGGTGGAGCCACCTCTCTTGGAGAAGTTCACAAGTGGTTTCAACAAGCAAATAGCGCAACATCTCTTCAGGAAACACAGGTATTACAAGCGACACAAAGAATAAGTTACTTCACATCCTTCTGCTGCAGGAGAGGCACCAAAACTCTCCAACCACAACGAAAAACACTTTTGCCTGTTTTTCTAAAGAGACAAGAGGCTCAGAGGTGTCCGTGATACAACACTGGCTGCTCAAGCCAGCCCTGCAATTGGCACTCCTCTCCCCGAGTGAGATTCAAGCCTTGCCCCTAGTTAAAGCAATTTAATCTCCCAAAATTAGAGTTTCCTAAGGGAAAGTGGGGGAATGACACTGCCCGCATCACAGCCCGATGTTTATGTAGAGCGCTATTTTAGTATAGTGAATTAAGAGCAGTCAGGAACACAGCGAACCGGTGACAAGCTGGCACGGATTTGTGGAAAGTTACACAAATTCAGTTACACAAGTTTTGCCCGGCCTTAACTATCCCCATTTTATAAATAGATAAAGCGAGAGGCGGGGGGAGGTTAGGCAATTTGCCCAGTATCAATTAGCAAGCCCTGAACGACTTCGTGAAATCTCAAATCTACTTTAACCGCTTGGCAACGCAGCCTGGGCAGGACAGGGCAGCCGCTCCAGGAGCCTCTTGGAATGTACATTAATAATCCCAAATGGTTTCAAATCCTGAGGATAAACTGTCATTGTCCCTACAACAGAAAAATCCCACATGCGGAGGGAGACCTGCGGACCCTTGCTTCTTCACATTCAACCACAGAGGGGTGGGTGACAGCATTATTTAATATCCCAGTGGATAAAAACAGGGAAGAAAAAAATATTTAGCCTGCACCCAGTAGGATGCTAATATCATGCCAGGGTTGGAGCGTGGCTCGTATCAAGCAAATCTCATGTACCCTGGGAGAGTTTCCCTCAACGTCTCCCATCCTTTCCCGGTCTATCAAGGCTCTCACTTCATTCCAGAGTAATTTACAGGGCCTGCATAGTTAAACACACTGAAGAATATTAAGCCTTGCTTATTGTGAGACGAAATCTCCTGGTTTATGCAGCAATATTGGTTCTGATGCAGTTTGTGTTGACAAAGCGTGTTTTTACCCGTGGAGCTTTTAGACTCCAGGGAGCCAATAAATGCCAGGGCTAAGAGGTTTTATGCTCTGATTTGAAAAATAAATAAATAAAAATACAATAATTGCCATGGAGAGGCTGGAACACAAAAGAGCACAGCTATCTCAATTTACATTGTAAGCACCGTCAGCGCAGCCCAGAACAATGGTATCGGGGAAAGAGTCCTGCTCTCTCCAAAAGACAGATTAATTCAATGTGCAGGAAAACACTTCAAACTGAGAAAGCGATACTCTCGGAATTGTAGCAGGCTCCAAAAACTCAGTGCCAAGCCACAAGCCCAACCACTGCCCTTGGGGAGGGAAAAAAAAAAAAGAAAAAAAAAGGGAAGAAAGAGATGTTAAGATATAAGCAAACGTTTCCAGTTTAAATCTCACTGGTCAGCTGGATCTGGTAAAGGTAATTTTATGCCTTGGTTCAGCGGATGCACATTTTGAAAGCAAAAAGAGCTACACAATTAAAAGTAGATAAAATAGTTAAGAGTCATGGGTAAAAATACCAAGTCTTTGGATTAGGGGAGGAGCCTGTGCAGGCCACCAGAGGAATTTTTAGAATTCCTACTTGCAGCAAATGCCCCCGAGCTCCCAGATTTCACCTGCGCCCACCGCAGCTCATAGGGCTCCCACCAGCAGCTCTCACCTCCGGGGCACAGCCACCAACCCCGAGTCACAAACACAACCCGAGGCACATCGGACACACCTTCAACAAGTTGGTTTTTTTCTTGTTAATTCCTTAAAAGAATTGCACAGCCCAAATTAACAAAAGAGTTTTAGTTTTCACTGGTTAGAACTGTATCATCCTGCAGCAAAATCACTGCCATGAATTACATGCAGCGAAAGTTTTCCAAGTGTGAAATACAAAATACATGAAACTAAACTCACTGACGTGGTGTGGAGGGTAGAGTCCAGCAGTGGGGTTCTCTCTACTACAGGGAGATGTATTTTTATAAGCCCTCCTTAAAGAAGCTGTGGGCTTTTTTCCCAAAGGATTTCCAGTTTGAGATTTACATTCCTTACATTTACATTTAAGATTTGCATTTCTTCTGCCACGAGAAACACGAATTGTATCAAGCCATAGCAAAGATGAACATGACACTGCAAAGGCCAAACACTAAATAAGACCTTCTTAACAACTCACAGGCAGTTTGGATACAGGGATGGCAAAAGAGAAAGGAGTCATTACGAAAGAATTAAAGTCATTCTTTCCTGCTACACTATTTGCATTTTTTATGTACACCAAACCAGCTCCTTCAAGGGAGAGGCCTCGTTCACTCCAACCCTCAGGCTTCATTCCACAGCTGATCAATTTTTTTTTTTTTTCTCCTCCTGGTGTAACTTTCCAGCGAAACTTAAACATGTTTGTTCCATGGGAACACAGTGATGTCACCGAGCTGATAATTGAAGCACTCAACTATCAACAGAATTATTCATAATATTCATTAATAAGATTGTCAAAGGCAAGCGCTTTGATCTTGTTGAAACAAAACTCACATTATTGGGATTGGTTTGCTTCCAGCATATTTTTTTTTTCCTCCTCAAAAAATTCACGAGGAATTTCGCTATTTCATCCTGGGTCAGGAGGAAAGGAAGCTTAAGTGTTAGAAATTCCCACAGAAACAAAAATCTGATGTTATGACCAGGTCAGGCTCTTCTCTAGTATCCAGTCATTCATTTATTTTTATTTCTTTCAAGTCATCATCTGCCTTCGGAGAAACGAAAGTGCTTCCTGCTGCTGAGCTGAACTTGCTGACCTTGGTTGAGCTTGGTCGCTCCGTCGTCTCTCGTGGAAGGTTCCAGCCTTGGTCCCTTCGCGTGTTCAAAGAAAGAATTTGTAAAGAGGGAACTTTGCACATCTCGCAACGCTGCTTTCACAGGATACGCGGAGAGAGGGATTTCATCATTGAAACGTTGCACGTATAAACCACCAGTAGACAGTTCAGTGCAGGGGAAGGTGTACAAATCACAAAATAAATCCTCTGAGATCTGTACAAATAAGACCTTAAAGCTACTTATCAACTAAACATTATTCCACAGAAAAAAAATAAATACATGAACAGGTACCTTTTAGTGATGAGCCTTAATTAAAAAAAAATAAAAGCCAAATCCTGGCACCCTTGTGGAAGAGAAAAACAAGCAGCTTTCTGCTAGGCTGGCAGAAACACTTGGAATAAAACTGCATTGCTCTAACGTAACGGCTATTTGCAGCCTCTCCCAGAGCATAATCTAAATCTCCATGCAATTACAAATCCAGAGTGCTACATCTTGGCCCCATTATGGAAAAAAACTGTAGGATTTCACTGTGTAAAGTTTGCTCCTTTGAGCATTTTAGAAGCCACTCCCTACCTTGCATCAGCTGCCACAGGGGATGAATTATTTACACCTCGCTAGAAATGTAACAGCAGGCATGAAGAGCACTGGGAGACTTAGAAGGGAAAACAAAAAGCAACTTCAGGTTTTAAACCAGAGTCCTGTATTTTAGGTGTAAGAGGCCTTGTTGCCTTCTGAAGGGGGAGAAGAGCTACCTATAAATAAAACCCGTGCGTTGCGATGAGTTCTGCCTCCTGGTGGAAAATCTACACCTTTCATTCCAAGATGCAAATCCTGGCGTAGATACACCAAAGGAGTCTGCAACCCTCAGCACTACATGACGCAACATGCACACCTGCCTCCTGCACAGCTGGAAAGCCCTGTCCCTTAAACCCCTGGCTTGACTGTCTGCTGTGCTTCCACCAACAGGACAGGGCACAGAAGACCTTATCATGAACAGATTATTGTTCTTTCCCATTAAATATGGGACTGAAAAAGTTCAACGTGTCCAAGGATGTTTGCTAAGGTGGCAGGACTAGGTGCCAGCTCTGCCCTCCAGCTAGAGGTGCCACAAGAACTGGAAAAGTACCACGAGATCCACGGGAAGAGCACACTTCTGAGGGAAAGGGGAGTTGGAGAGGAATGAGACTCGGCATAGGAAAATGGCACACAGGGAAGAAAAGGACAAACAAGTCTCACAGGTTCTAAACATACTCTCCAAAACTCTTGTCGTACTTAACAGTCTATAATAATAATATTAATTCTTCTTAATTTCTGGAAAGAGAAGTGAAGGCTATAGGAACATGTATGAAATAGAAGACCAGAAGAGTACGAGTGAGGGGAAAAAAAAAAATAATGAAAAAACAAAACCAAAACCCACCCAACGTCCTCTTCCACAGACGTATGATCCATCCACGCCAAGGACTGTTTCCAACATACCTGTGTTGATGCAGCTTGTGACAGCAGTGACCACAACAGACATCTCCAGGCACATCTGTATCAGCTAAAACAACTTCTTTCCTCTGTGCTCCTAGACTTCCCTACACTGACCCTAAGCTTGAACAACCGCTTCCAAGACTTCCAGTTCAGCCCAGTTTGGGCTGGGTTGGGGCAATCAGTTGAATAAATTCTCTGCCACCCGGTTCAACCGAAGCAGACTAGGGAGCATCCAACATGAGCAGTGTGACCAGCAGACCTTTGGTTAAGGCAACGTTGCAAGTGACTTTTATCATCAGACACGCTGATTTCCTTCCAATTAATCTACCCACTGTTCACCACAATCGGTTTGAAAACCGCCTTATACACTGACGATAAATCAGCGAGGTCTGTGCAGTCCACCTCCAAGCCTATGAACTTGCTGTTTTAAAAACCTCTCTAGTTCAAGCCAAGAATTTTATCTAATCTATTGATTCTGAGGACTTAACAGTCAAAGGATTTATTCACGCTGATTGTCATTATTCTAAAGAACAGTATTTTAAGATAAAAAGATGTAATAAACCCTGGGTTGTTTAGTTTTGGGGTTTCTTTTGATTTGTGGTTTGTTTATTGTTGGGTTTTTTGGTGGTGTTGGTTTTGTTTTGGCTGTTTGTTTGTTTTAAGAACTGTGGTGCTTCTAGAAGCTAACTTTTTTATATAGGCTTCTTCTTGATCATTGAATCATCTCTTTGGATACAAAGTTACACCTAAAGTTTATCCAAAGTGATCAGGAAAGTTACCTGCAATTTGCACTGAGCCATCTTCTCCAAGAAGAATATTTCCTGCTTTCACATCCCTGCAGAAAGATAAAGCAACAATAAATGGAAGTCATTAAACCTTTCCTTCAACCAACAAAAATACATTAAAAGGTTATTATTTCATGTATTTTATTTCTTACATTAGCACCTCCTACTTCTAATTACGCAAGAACAGTAGGGACTTAACCCCAATTGTAACTTCAGTAGACACACGCTAAGGGGTATACGTACAATTGATAGCTAATAGCATTTTAAAATACTATGTACAGAAAAAAAAAAGATTTGAAAAATTTATCAGGAGGTACCATCAAAAATACAAGGAGAGTGGTTTGTCCCAGGTTCTTAAAAAAGGGAACAGAACCTAGCACGGGTCTGATACTCATGTACCCTTTTAGGGGGCAAGATTCCAAGAGACGGCGAGTTGATCTAGTGTCACTACCGCTGGATGCATCCTGTTCTTCCCCAGCCCCAATTCTCACTGCTCTCCGGCCGTGGAGGAGTCCACCTGCTTCCTCAGGAATTTAGTTCACCCCATACAGTGCTGAAAATCCACAGGAGAAAAGGTTTGTTTGCTCGTGGGTTAACAAATGAACCACATTACCATTGGTCAGGTGCACAGAGCTGGTACAAGAGAGATGGTGAGAATGGGAAAGCGAGGCCACTCAACTGTCCTGTGAAGTCTCAGCTTCAGTGAAAAAAGTCTCCCTGATTTTATTTCGACCAAAGTCAACAAACACGCAAGAACATCCAGCATGTGCTATGGAAGTTATTGTACTATCCTCTTTCTACTCAAAAAAAACTCTGGTTTGTTAACAGCAGCACTTCTCCATCTTCAAGTGGAATGCTATTTTCACTCCAAATATGCTTTGAAGGAAGGAACCTTAAAGATCATCCAATTCCAACCCCCCTGCCATGGGTAGCGACACCTCCCTCCAGACCAGGTTGCTCAAAGCCCCATCCAGCCTGTCCTTGAACCCCTCCAGGGATGGGGCAGCCACAGCTACTCTGGGCAACCTGTTCCAGCACCTCCCCACCCTCACAGGAAATAATTTCTTCCTAATATCTAATCTAAATCTCCACTCGTGTTCACTCAAGTCCATCAGCATGGCTGCTAAGCTTGGCTAGGAAACCACGCAGATGCTGTCTCAAGAAAGGCTGCAAGCAAAGCAACTGCCTGGGGAACGGATGCCAGTGAAGACACAGCAATTCACAACACACCTCACCTTAATGGCAACCACCTGCATGGAAGAGAAAAGAGAAAAAGGAAAAGCAGAAAACCAAACATTCTCCCTCCACTGCCTTCTGCAAATACTCCAAATCCTTTCACACATTACAAAAAAAAAAAGTCAAAAGCTATTTTTTCTATCCTCCCTTGTGCATCATGAGAACAGAACTGGCACGATGGCCTGGCCAAAGAGCTCTGGTTGGGCCCTGGAAATCTCCTCCTTCCTGGCTTTGCTCTTCTGAAGAAAAGCCTGGGCTGCTGCCAGTTCCAAGCCAGGATAATTTTAAACACATCCTCTCCAGCATTAGTATTTTTCAGATTCTTCCCAATACCCAGTCTGGGACATTGGCATGGCAAAGCTTTCCCCCAGCACACAGCAGAATAAAAGTGAACAAAGACTGTCCACAGACAGTCCCACTAAAGATTACTTTAACAGCAAACTGCAGCTCACAGCAGCCTTTAGCCTTCAAACAAGTACTTCAAGTCCTGCCAAACGTACACCTCTTGCTACTGGCGACCATCTTGGAGCCTAATGCTTCTTTGAAGCACAAGTGTAAGAGGAAGTACAGGAAAATACGAATTTGCTTTAATCACAGAATCACTGAACCACATGAGGTTGGAAGGGACCTCTGGAGATCATCTAGTCCATCCCCCCTGCCAAAGCAGGTCCACCCAGAGCAGGTTGCACAGGAACGTGTCCAGGCGGGTTTTGAATGTCTTCAGAGAAGGAGACTCCACCACCTCACTGGGCAGCCTCTTCCAGGGCTCTGCCACCCTCAAAGTAAAGAAGTTCCTCCTCACGTTTAGATGGAGCTTCTTATGTTCAAGTTTGGGCCCGTTACTTCTTGTCCTGTCACTGAGTCCCCGAAGCAGACCACATTCAGCAATGAAGGAAGTGCTGGGGAAGTTCTTAAGCAGATCTGGGGATGAAGCCTCAGATGTCGTGTGCTTCAGAGTCAAAACCAAACCTCAGGAAGGTTTCATTGATGTAACACCAGCGGCCAGAAAGCAGCACCCGTTCAATACCACCAGCCCATCCTACCATAACAGAGCAAGCTGGACAGGCTTGGAGCGCAAGAAGTAGTGAAACAAGCACTCGGATTGAATCCCATGGGAAAAAAGAGCCAAAGGACTCCAGTCCCTTAACCCCCTCCAATACAGAGGCTTGTTTTCTTTTTATCTTCAGCTTGGATTAAATAAAATTTACATATTTTCTTGTTAGAAACAAAAGTCAATAAATATGGCGGTTCAGGCTGGTTCAAGAAATTAAACCAAGTCGTTGCTACAATAAGATATCCAGGAGGCCAACAAGAGCCACTGCCAAATACCCGAGTTGAGCTGCAGAATTAAATCACCACTTGATGTGGCATTTCCTCCTGGTGACCAACCCTCCAAGGAGGCCATTACTCACCCCAGCGTGGTATACTCCACCCCGCAGCAGCAGAACCGATCAGCAGCAAGCTCTTTGGGGACACCCACTCCGTTTCAGAGTCACTGTACCATAGATGCAACTTCCAGCTTTGCCATTCCTCACCCCAGCATATTGTCATCTGGTCATCCACTGGGTGGACACCAGACAGCAATAACACTGGGTGAACACAGATCCCTTTCTTTAGCCTACACTGGTGTCACCGGCAACATCTTCAAATTAGGTCCTCCTTTAAAACCATCTTTAAGATTAATGAATTGCATTGAAGGAATGGGGCAGGGGAGAGAAGAACGGTGCCTTCCTGTTTGTTCTCGCCAGGAGATGCTTATAAACTCACAAGCTGAATGGCGAGAAGGTTGTTACTCCAGGATACAGTTATTGCCAAGTGTAACAATTTGAAGGTACTTCCTATTAATGTGGTAATGACCATATCCTGGCCTGATACACTTGGAGTAAATGGTGTGCCTCAGGCATAATTACTATACTGGAAACAGGAAGCAGCTTTAGGCTGTAGCGTAAACAGTAATTATATCACGTTTTAAATGAAGTTACAGAAGGCTGGAGTAAACTTTCTTCCCAGCAGCTTAACAAACGCTACTGTAGTTCTGGACATACCCGCTCCGTAGCTGTCACCTTCCTCTCTTCTAAAGCCTCCAAGAGCCCTTCCGCAAAACAACAATTATGTTTTTATTTACCTCATACTTCACAATCAGAGCGGGAAGAAGGGTTTGGACCGGCTCCAGCACACAAAGCTGGATTCTCCACATCAGCCCTGAAAGGTTTCGTAGCAAGGCAGGTCCTCATCTGCATTCCAAACTGGTTCAGATTCCCAGGGCCACCAAACGCTAATGTACCAGTTACATCATGTTAATGCCTCCAGGCTAGGGCTGGGTCGTAGACATTAGATGCCATATAAGCAAAACTGATCCCAAATCCAACTAGCATCCAGCTACAGGAGACTCGGGAGCACGGGAAGGCAATGGGATTGATGCTCTCCAGTTTCAAGTGCAGTGTTCCCACAACCCCCCCAATAAGTTTTTCAACTGGGGACGGGCAGGAACTGGATCTTAATAACTTGGTCCCACTATAAAAAAGCCTTAAAATCCTGCTAAATGATCAGATCTGCCCTCGCCCATAGCCATCAACCCTTGGCACGGCCATACAGTGGCTGTCATTGCAGTGACAACACTAAAGGAAAAAGCAGGACTTGCTGGTCCATAATGGGGAACAGCGTTATCAAAAATCCAGCTGCAACTCCGCAATCCTGGCATAAGCCATAAAACTTCGTATTACAGACTAAAAAGAACAGTGTTTGTAAGAAAAGCAATGAAGCATGTTAAGTTATTGCTTTTTAAACAAGCCTCTCAACATTGTTTGGAAATCGAAAAGGGTTCACTTGGCTTGTGTTCAGAAACCTACATTGGCAGGACAATTTAAAGCCACTGCGACTGTGAGACAAGTGACCTGAGCAGAGTAGCATCCCAGGACTTCTACAGCCTAGGACTGAAGAAAACTGTCATAAGAAGGGAGAAATGGAGATAAGCCTCATTTATTATGCCTTTGCTTCCAACCTGCTCGTATGTGCCTTTAGGATGCAATGCTGGCTGTCAGCAGAGCCGTGAGTCATCTGCCCATTAAATGCAATTTGTATCAACTGTAACAATAAATTTCCATGGACTGAACTCTCTAGTGCATAATTTGGCATGAGGTAGGAGTGGCTGGTCCTGCCATGTTTCATTAAAAAAAAAAAAAAGGGGGGGGTGCAAGACTCAAGAATTACTATTTTCTGTTAATGGTAATGAATAACTCAATATTTTTACTGAATGCAACCAGTTGCTGGAGTTGACAATGTTCTGAGTAATTTGCAAAATTACTTCCAGGACAATATCTCGACTTACAGTTAAATATGAAGCAATTTGTGACACACACCAAATGAGCTCTATTCTCTCTCTGCAATTGAACGTTACTCTCCCTTCAACGGCACGCTGTCACCTATGTCACCTCTCCCCTCTGCCTTATAAGCCAAGATATAAAAAGCAGGCAATATGCAAGAGCTTTACCATTTGAGACAGAGCTGCAAAATGGAAACTAGGCTTGGAGCACGCAAAGTAGTATTTTTACACCCTCAAATGTCATCATGTTGAAATGGAACGTAGGAGAAGGCATCAAGACAACTATCAGAAGTGCTGTACATCAGCATTCTCCCTGTTTCTGCCCATAAAAGCCCTTTATACTAACATTTTCATGCCAGAGGGTTGAGCTTTAAGTCCCAAATGCAATTACTCGGTACAGTCCTGTACTTAACTCTGCAGAGCTGGACTCGGGAACATCTCCCAAAGCTTGAAGGTCTTCCAACAGCAGAGAGCTGGCACAGCAGCTTCCACGCTCCTCTCTCCAGCCTCCCTGCTGAGCCAGGCATAAGCAGGGGGAAGAGATGGCCAAATCCACAGCTTGCTCCATCCTTGCTCATCCACAGCCCTCTCAGCAGGCCCTTGTGGCCACTGGCAGGCGGCACCAGCGGCAGCAGCCAGGCTGCTATGAATTACAGCGGGGGACGGGCCCAGCGACACGCTTTATTGCTCAGGATCAGGGAAGCACAGCGACTGCTTCCACCCTCTTCTCTGGGTTGCTCTGCCGGCTGCTGGGCCGTGGTGAAAGATCAGGGCCCCGTGTAAGAGCTAAATGCCAGCAGCAGAAGGCAACTCATGATTTGCTCCGAGTCTCATAAACCGTAGAGGCATTTTTAAAGCCCCAACTTCACGGGAGCTAGGGTAGGCAGGAATATTTAAAGGCTTTTTAACTGTCATTTTAAAATCTGGAGAATGTTAGGTGAATAATCCAGCGTTATCGGGAATTAAAAGACATTCTTTCTGGTTCTTTTAAGCAAGGCTTTGGAAGGCAGAAGTGACCGACTGTGGCTTTGCAGAGGGGTGTGTAGACAAAACCTACTGGAAAGGATTCTCAGCTTCCAACAAGACGAGCAATAAGAGTACATTGAGTACTTGTTTTCTCCGTGCCCTACCCTTAATATCCAGGCAGATCACTCTCAGAGCAGCGAAGAGACCTCTTGGGAGAGGTAACTGCATCCAGTCTCCTGGCACAGCCAAACAGAAAACCCAGTAAGGGCTACATGAGAAACCAATCTCCCGTTTTAGCTAAAACATAAAACGCCTTTCAGAAGACCCATGATGCTCTTATTATGTACAATTCCTCCTGACTTTTTGCCCTTCAAAGCTGCAGGAGTGGACTGTTGCTTTAAGTAGCCGGTTTGGGGCCCAAGAAACCATAACTCGGGAATTTGATTCATTTTAGATTAAGCCACTATGTCAGCTCAGACGAGGGAGGGCTCACCAAAGAAAGCCGCAGGAGATCCTCCCGAAATTCACTCTGTCATCTTAGTTATCTGAATAGCGCCAGGGGCTGGTGAGATGCTGAGGCAGTAAAAAAATAAGAGAGTTGCAGACCTTGGGCTAAGTCGGTGCAAGTCCCTGACACGAAGCGAGACAGCAAGCGGCGTGTCACATCCCTTACTGCGCTCCTGTCTGTCACACGGCCACTGTTATCGCCGCGCCTGCAACTTCCCTTTATCTCAGCAAATTACGTCCAGCTTACGCTTTTTGTTCCTGTGCCAGTATCTCCTTTGATGTTTTTGCGCTCTCATTAATTCCTTCTCTTCCCATGTGTTTACCAGCCTAACAATGGTTAAAGGGAGGTGCGGTTCAGTGACAGATCCTGTCTGCCTCGGACTTTACCTCCCCAACCATCACCATGCCTCCAGCTCAGCATCAGTCCTCAGGTCACCTCAACTGCACTCAATTGGTGTGGGGGAAGTTGCTCCAGCTAAAAACAAACCCTTAAAAATTAGTTTTCAGACACATCAGCTCCTTCAGACAGATAATGAAGTGCTACGAACACTAGACCTAGCCCTGTCTCCCAGCATGGAGACGATCTAATTATACCAACCCTCTCAGCCCCATTTATTCCTCCTACAAAAGAGGCTGCTGCTTCACATATTCACCCCATCACACATCACTGTTGTAATGTCAGCTGACTTGCCAAGCAGCGACGGCTTCTGACAAGCTTCAGCCCTTTGGCAGTCAATGCAAGAGAGAAGCCATGTCCCTAACCTCATGTACCACTTTTTCAAGTTTCCCCTATTGACTCTCACTTCAGTTTTCCCTCTTGTATCCCCCAAAAGGAAAGGACCCTGCCCAGCTGGCTTTAAAACTGAGTTTTCATACCATTGAACAGCAGCTAAAAACATACCACGATTTCTTCCACAAATTCATCTATTCAGCCCTTCCATTTCCTGATCCTGCTTCCTAAGGACTGCAACGGGGACAAGGCACAAAGCTCCTTTAACAGCTGCTGCATGAAAAGCAACACACACAGAGCAAGCTGTGGAGTCACAAGGTCTGTCTCCTACCCCTGGAGGCCCGGATATTTTTGGGAGGCCCTGCCTTGCTATTGGTAACAGAGGAAAACCAGTCAAGTTATAACCTGGCCTTATGTCGATGTTTTGTGTCCAATTATTGAAATCGTTTAATACATAAGGAGGTGGACGTGGTTCATGTGGCAACACTAGTGATGCATGTCACCATGAGGCAGTATCTCCTGCATGCTAAAACATGTTCCCAGTGTGCTCAGAAATCGGAATTTCCCCAGAACTACCTCACACAGATCATCCCAGTTTGAGTACAAGGTAGATCAGGTAGCAGAACCACCAAGAAAGCCAGTGATTCACACATCTCCCTGCCTTGACAAAGAGACAAAAGTTCATTTCAGTTCATTCACTCAACCTGGATCAAATAAGGCCCAAAAACGTTGATATAGGGCAGCTCAAAAAGGTCTTAATCTCCAAATAAGCAATAAGCACCCCTGCTCCGGGGAAGCGGTATTCATATCTACGCACACAAGGTGCAAGGCATTCCCCTACGCAGCCAAGAGCCACCCATATCTCTGAAGCCACTCACAGCTCTTGCTCAGCAACGTTTGCAACGTGACACAGAACGAGAAATTCAAGGCAACCAGGGCTTGCGAGAGACTTGCCAGCTCGGCTTCCTTCTCCAAAATCTAGAAGATGACAGTTTTAAGCATGACCAGCACAGGAAGAAGAAAGGGAAAGAAGATCTCCTTAATTCACCCACCTATTCCTATAAAATGGAGAAAGCAGTTATCAAATTTGGTACCCGTACGATGGAAACAGTATTCTTGGCTCTCCCACTCTAACGTGGTGATGCTTTCCAGGCTGCCACGGAACAATAGGTTTCCCTGTGGCAGTTCCCTATTTGTTGTTCCACATGTGCGTAAGTGTTGTCTCGCTTTTGTTTTTGAAAGTATTAAGTTTTACCTTTTAATGTTACAATGTTACGAGAACTCTGCAAAACAGGATATAATTTGATTTAGCATCAAAATGAAGCCTTGCGAAATTTTCAAGTGTGCTTCATGTGTTACTACACAAATTCAGCAAGTGACCTTTTTCTCATGCTTTAGCGTAAGACGTGAACGAAAAGACCGCAGTGTTTTGAACAAATGCTCAAGGCATCTCCACGTACGCAGCTTTTAGGATCTGTGAAGGCCAGAAAATCGGCTGCATTACAACAAGGGACAATATTCAAAGCCATCTCACATGGAGTGAGTTGTTCACTTTATGCGCCACAGTAGAAAGGACAAACAGGATGAACACCAGTGATTTAAACAATTACTGCTGGAGAGATGCTGCAAGAGCCTTTACTGGGTGATCTAGTCCCAGTAATTTACATCAAATAAAGGCAGTGACAGGAGAAGGATGACACAGAGTGGTTGCACGTACATGTGAACGTACTTTGTTTCTTCAAAGTCAGAAGTTAAGGGAGTCTGTTACGTTTTCACCTGATACAACTGATGCTGCAAACAGCGAATGAAGATTATTCCCCCTGGAAATATGTCAAACCCAAACACTCCTGGTAACTCAGGAACTGCTAGAAACTGTTAGAAACTGTATTAGTTGAGTGTGCAACTCAGTCATGGATCACTGACCCAAACCCATCGCTGCTGTTGAGCCTTTCAGAGGAACCCAACTTCTGTCTCCCGCTCTTTGGGATATTTTTCCTGTTTCTCATCCCCACGTAACAAAAGTGGGAAGAAAAACCTAAAAACTCACCTCCCTTTTAGTGCGGTGCATTGCAGTTGTACCAAAAAGTTGTTTTTCCCTTGGACTAAATCAAAGTTACTTTAAGTAACTGCAGGACACCCAGTGACAAAAGCCAGAGGGTCTGAAGAGTGACTTGGGGACAGATTCCTGAACTCAAGAGTTGTACAGCAAGTGCTCACCTTCAGACATCACCCCGCGAGCTGTTGGGTGGACCCTCAAAACGCAGGGAGAACATGGAGAACACATGGACTCCAGTGTTCCTGTACTTTCATCTATGGTGAGAGTTACCAGAGTTTTAATCGCCAGGTTTTTAGAGCAGAGATTGTCTTTATCCATTTCGAGGAAAACTGTCTCCACAGGAACTATTGTTTCTGGCTGTCTGCAGATTGGGGATTTACATCTGGTTCCTATTTTCTCTTCGCAACCACAGAGAATTTTTTATTTATTTTTTTTCAAACAGTGAATTTCAGGATGATGCAGTGGAAAAAAGAGCCACCAGGAGAACATGCTGGTTCACCAAACCACCACAATAGGTCCCAGTCTTGATTGCTGTGCACACAGAGTGGGGACTCGGTGGCCCTTGTGCCCCCGATGCCGTACAGCAAGGTGTTCATCTAGGGGAACAAACTGCCCAGTAAAACCTAGAGCAGCATCTCTTTTCCCCCGTCCCACCAAGACACCCAAGAGTAACATTTCTATTGTTCTGGCTACTGAACTGTTCACAAATTAAAGTTTTAAAATTTATATTAACAACTACTTCTAAAGGCTAATTCTGCCCATCCCGTACCATAAGGAAGAAGACACCAAAGTCCACTTCTCTGAATAAAAAATTCCACTTCCCACAGCTGAGCAGTAGCTAGATTTCAAATTACTACTGTCCTGACTTAAAAATCAAACTGGCAATTAGAGGTGAAGTGCTCCACATGCCTTTATCCATCCCTCAGTCCCCCTCTACCAAACTTCAGTTCCAAAATGCACTCCCCAAAACAAGATTATAGCACTGTGGAGAGGAGGGCTGTGAAATTCTCCTCCAGTATTGCTACAGAAACAAAAAAGTACAGTATTTCAGTCATCAAAATAATCAGCGGCATACTGGAATCCAGTTTAACCACAATATCTGCCAGCACAGCTATCAATGCATTAATCAGCTACATGAAAATTAAGCTTGAATCCTGCAGCACAGCTGAGTTCTGCCAAAATATCCATCAGCTCCTTCATCTTAAATCCGAAACTCACTACTGGAGGAGCGCTCTGTGTATGTGCCAACATACAGACACCCTTTTTTCAGAAATTATTTTCTCTTAATATAGTTAGAAGAGGCAGAGGATTAAATTTTGATCGTGTGTCAAAAACATCCCAAGGTCCAAAAAAATAAGCTAATATATTTGGCATAAAAACACAGCAAGAATATTGTTTCCAGGGACTCTTCAAAGCAACGTTCAAAGAGCTGCCACAGCACCCTGCTGCCCCACACTCATTTTGAAAAGACACTCAGAAAAAAAGCCAAAACATTCCGTATGGGGGCAACAAGCTGCTCTAACTCAGCATATCAAATAGGCTGCTGCACTTCTCACCCCTTAAGAAGTAGAGCAGCAAACAAATTAATAGCTGGATCACTGCCATGCCAATATTTCAAGTGTGTGCAACCCTAAACCACTTCCTAAGCTTTTTTTGTTTATAGTAAAAAAAAAATAAGCATGTGCATATCACATTTATTATGCCGAAATACGAGATTCTGATTATATTCAAGCAGCGTATCATTTCACCTGGACTAACTGAAATATTCAGTTACACAACAGCTAATCATGAACAGAAGATAAGCTCAGAGATAAAAATAGGGAGAAAGACAGAGAGACCTTGTAACAGTTAATCAGCATGATTCATTTGTCAGACTGCCATAAAGAGCACCACCTGAAAAAGCCTTGAACTTCCCTCCAACAAATCCCTTTAAGCAATAAAACCTCTTGGGTTGCTTTTGCTTTAGTTTTCTTTCCAAGTCATTCATCAAACTCCCGCTAATCCCCAAATACACAGAGGAATCAGAGTCCAAGTGGGGAAGAGGTACAACATACCCCGTGTGTCACCCAGCCAAGATTAGCACAGGAGCAGCCCCTCGCAGGACATGAGTCTTGCCTCTGCTTCCATAAAAAAAAAAACCACACGTGTCCGAGCAGATTCCTCCAGGACAACTTCATCCAAAGGTTTCCGAGTCTAGCCCTCCGTCCTCCGCACGCTTCTGATGCCCAGGTATTTAACTCACTTATCACGAGCTGTATCACTAGGATTTCCAATGGCCATTGGGATCACCGTACCACACAGAAACGCCAGGGACAGGGACAACAGCAGTGAAAGCAGAGAGCTGCCAACCCCGAGATACGGGAGGCTGTGGTGATTTTTGGAGGCAGACGGGGATCATGCGTAATTGTTACCTCGGTATAGAGCATTTGATGAAAATAAACTTGATTCTGCCTTCTCCTTTGTCTTTGCCATAAGGCCCCAGACTCTGCTCCCAACAGCCCTTGCAAGACAAGCACAAAAAAAAAAAAATATCACTTTGGACAACGTGGGAGACTTAAGTATTTACTGCTGAACAATGGCAGCTATTCAAGCCTCAGCCTCGCCCTGGCTGTTAATTAGGAAAGTAAACACACACACACAAAAAAAATATAATTTAAGCCTTCACTAGATATTTGGCTTCCTAATCTCCTCTAGAGAATACTGTCAAGCTACTCTCCTGCCCAAAGCAGGGGATTTACACTTCCATGCGAAGCCAGCTCCCCAAACCTTAATTAGAAGTGGCATTAAGTTCAAGGCAGGCTTATGCAGAGTAAGATTCAGCAGCAGCAGAACTTCATTAAGCCAGTCTTCCACGTGTTAACTTAATTTACCCATTTGAGATGATGCATAATTTAAAAAGTATCAAGCAGCTCCGCTGTCAGACATATATTCTCTGATCTCACTGATGATTTACAGCAGTGACAAGCTGTCCCCGCTTCAGGTCACCACCACCCACAAAATTATATTCAGGTGCAGATATTCAGCCTTCGGGCTTTGCCACCAGCCTGGGTGTCCAACTCCAGATGTGCTAATGACATCCATTTCATTCATTGCTATGTCTCTAACTTCATCAAGTCGTTTTCCCCCAAGTGTAACACAAACGGAGTTGGGATATTCAGTGTAACCAGCCAAACACTTTGCTTTGCTGATTATCTGCTTGCTTTGGGTTGGATTTTCCAGGTCTATCCTAAACCCTTCAATTTTGACCCTTCCCAGCTGACCATGTTTTGGCCTGAAGCTCACGCCAACCGCAGCTGTCCCACGTGACAGACACCATATTCAGCCCCTCAGCCATCACCCGATGCAGCCGCTTTCCTCCAGAGCCAGGATACTTTAAGCTGACCCAGGGGACCAAAGTTTAGTTATTTTAAACACTTCCTCTCAAAGCATCTCTGGCATGACTGCAAGATTTCCACCTGCCTTTCCCATCAGCCATGACCAATATTATGACCCCTAGCATTAAGATGGGAAAAGCATACAGATATTCCAATGTATGAGGAAAGGTCCCATCTGCGCTACAACTTTTAACTGTGTTTTTTCTCAGCAGCTTACACACATCTGGATAAAATGCAAGAGAGCATGATTAACTCCATTCAGGAAACATGTTTCACCCCTCAAAGGCATCTAAGCTCACTTTCTGCCAACAGTTAAAAGCCCATCCTTTGCTTCGCAGGTAGGAAACTACACACTTTTCCTTCTGTATCATGACTATTACCACTTCTCCAAATTTCCCCAGACCACACAATGAGGTAATGCAAACACTTCTTTTTTTTTCTGATAAAACATTATGCAATTGTTGGAGCAGCCCCAAAATAGAGGGATGCAACACATGCAGAGTAGCTGACACACACAACCGCAACCTTCAGTGGCAGCAATGACACAGCTTTGATTTCTCTGCCGAAGTCCCCTAAATAAGGGCGAAACGTTTGAAACAAGCAAGATGAGAATGGCTGGAGCAGGCTCGGTTCAGTCTCCTTCCAAATGATTCAATGTGAATCACATTTTCCTCAGAACAAGCAGTTTGAACTTGGTGTGACCACCATATTTTAGCTGAATGCAGTAAAAAAAGCCAACACGTGAATATATCCCCTCTAACCTTTACCAACGTGACTAGTGTTGCTGTTTCACTACAGCAAGTCAAGAACTGCCTCTGCTTCAATACAGAAATCGTTATGTGACATCTTCGGAAAAACTGAAATTTAACAGGTTACTGCTGCTTTAACATATATTTTTTGATTTGATTAGACCAGAAGATGAACTAAATCAGTCAAGCAAATCAACTGCAAGTCACAGATGAGCATGTTTTTTAAATTACTTATGGCAAGGGTGAAAAATTGCCATCTACTCTGCAAGGAAGTTGGTCTACTTTATTCTAACTTCCCAGAGCTACATGAAGTCTTATCTCTACAAAACCAAAGTTAAACACTCAGCTGTGAAATCAAAACTGTCTTCGATGAAGACAGCTCTTGTTAAATCAGAATTTTAAGACAGACTGTTACCCGAAATTTGAGACTTCCTTCAGGGAAAAGAATTCCACCAGAATTGTTTCTAACCATTTCTTTCTTTTTAACCCAAAGCAACCTATAAAAACCAGTCCGTTTGACCAAAAATATGAGGTAAATACTTCTTGGGTTTTCTAATCAAAATAACATTTTGGCAAAAAGAGTTACCTCTTCTTATGCAGCTACCGTAAGAGGACAGAAGCTTACTCCAGCACAGCAGCAATGCTTATAATGGCATTGTACCAGGAGAGAGCCAAGCTCACAAAATTCCCCAGAAAGAGGCGGCTGTTGTTCCCAGCAGCAGGCTGTGGCTGGGATGATGTATATTAACCACAAGCGGTATATTCTATTTTCAGCACATTTTTAGGATTGCGAATCTTATTCTTTTTAATGGCAGAACATACTGACTCAGTATCCTCTCTTCCTGAACTACACCACACCTTGACACCAGCAGAGAGGAAAACATGATTTAAAAATACCTCCCGAACGACACAGCAGCACAGACACCCACACGTTTCAGTGATCCATCAAATCACAGGCCATTAGTTAACTGGGTTTTGCCTACAGGAGTTTTTCCACTAGTTTTGTTTCCATCTTTTTTTTTTTAAATAAAATTACCCAAATTTAAATTTCATTATGTTGATCTTGCAGCTAGCCTAAAAAAAAGGAAGAACAGGGCTTGAAGGACTCCTTATTAAATTGCTCAACACTTCTTATACAGTACTCTTGGTGATTTGTAGCTCTGCAAGAAAGAAAACCAGCTGAAGTTTTCCAGCTCCAACAACTAGACTCTGCAGCTGGATGCTGACATTTGGAAAAAGGTTCTCTATATCAGAATTTCTGATACCCCAAAGTTTACCCCAACTTGGCCAGTTGTAGTATTTCCTAAAGCAGCATTTGAATGCTGAGTTTTGATTAAGCTCCCACCTTTATTTTCCTCTTTCCATGCCCTCAGAGCTGGTTGTAGGATGAGACTGCATGTGCTCAGCTGCTGTTTCAGCAAAACACATTATGGGCAAAGACGAGGAAAATGAAAGAAATACCTGTGGATTTGTCCGTTTTTATGCAGGTAGTCCAGCCCCTCCAGCACCTCCTTAAGGATCGTGGCTATACAGGGTTCATCCAGGACACCAGTCTTGTGTTCTCCTTTGGCCACAATGTGCTTTATAATATCCAGAACGGAGCCTAGAGAAAACAGAGTTCAACACATTAGTTTAAACTAGAAGAACAGATTCACAGCTAATTGTATTTTATAACCACTTCATGTACAAGTCCAGTGAATTTATTGGGAGGGGAAGCAACAATGGTCAGGATCAGAGTCAGTAGCTGAAGCCTCTGCCGCAGGAGAGCAGAGGCAACGATGCACAGCTCATGTGCGTGAGCCTTACGGGAGTGCAGACCCTCAAGGTGGGCTGTAAAATCCCTGTAGTGACAAGTAACTGAGAAGTTATTTGAACAAGCCAAAATGTAAAGTGCACACAGACAGGACTCTTGCAAGGTTTTTAGGTAGATACCGGCGCTAAAGCTGTTTTAGTACCGAGCACTGGAGAGGCAGGAGGGGGAAATGGAAAAAGCAGGGGGCTGCCAGGACTCACAAGCTGAAGGCAACAAGCTTGATAAAATTAGACTGTCTTTTTCAGCTCTTATAAACTTGACGCAGAAGAAGAGCAAGAAAAATCTAATACATTAAGGGACGACACTGCCCTAAAAGAAAAAAAAAAGTGGAAATTATTAAACAGAGAACAAATGAGGCTGAATTCTGACAATAACTCACTTCTTCACCACGTACAGAGCTGGAATAGCTTAGATCCTTCCCTAGAAACATCAGGCTCGCTCCCAACCATGGTGTGAATTACATCATCTTGCATGACAAACCACGCTTTATAGAGCAAACCACCTCTTTGAATTGCACCCAGGAATAAACGGAATCAATGACGAGCAACACGCCTCTTGTGCAAGGTCCTGTTTTCATGATGCATTGGGTACTGTATTCTTTGTATTCGCATCTGGACTGAAGACAGTCTTCTCAGAACTGTATTTTTATTGCTCCAGTATGGAATGTCTAAGCCTGTTTTCCAGGCCTCTGCTATTTAGTCCCTTCAAACTTGGGTTTCTATGGTTTAACAACTGGATAGTCAGCTGGTAGGATTTTTACAGCTACGGACACAAAGCAATGTCAGCACTACTGAGAAGTTCTTAAAGGAGGAGAAAAACAGGCACAACTGCAAAGCGCAAATTCCAGCGTTAATTGTCTTTGAACAGTAAGAACAACTCAATACTAACTCAGCTCATTTAGAAAAGCTGAAAGTTCATTCTTCCTAACTTGCAACCAAAAAAATAAGTAAGAGAATCTAAACATTTCTGAAGAACAGAAAAAGCTGAGAAACTTACTCTTGTTCATTTGCTCAATAAGGAAATTACAGGTTCCACCTTGTAAATTCTTGAAGAAAGCAGAAAAATACAATGGAGGTTTTTGGGTTTTCTTTTCATCCTTAAGGTTCGGGTTGACAAAAAAAACTTCTCCCCCTTTAAAATTTATTTTATTAACTACCCTATTTGAATTTCTTGGCCAAAAAAATCATGCAGATAGGTTTGTGCTTAGCAAAGTAGTTTACTTTTGGATTCTGACATAAAAGCAAAAAGGCTGCAAGGTTCGAATTCAAACACCACGTGGAAAGGCCTGTTCTGCACAATTCAAACTGTGCAGGAAATCATTCCATGGGTGCCTTTGTTTGTGGGAAATGGTATGTGCTGCTTGCTGCAGCCCAGACAGTCACTATTCCCCACTCTGCCCAGTCACACGCTTCCACCTTCTCCAGCCCACCAGCATTGGTGCTCACGGAGAACACCAAGTCACCCACTAAATCCACCAAAAAAAAAATAAGCCGAGGGGGGAAAAGAAGTGCTATGTTTTGTTGGTAGTGAGCATAACCTCTGAACACATGAGTTTTCAGAGACAATGAAGAGGAAAAGGAGGCGAAGAAGGAAAGAGAACACATTTATGAACGTAGCAAGTGATTAGACCAGCTCCCTGGCTGCCCTGGACAGCATCTCCAGCTTCCTCTTCCCCAAAAACCTTTGCTTGGTTCAAGGTATTTGCAGAAGATACAATCTTAAACACAGCAGACACTAGCAAAATAGAATATAAATATGGAAAAATGAAAAAAATACAGAAGTGAAGTTGCATAACATCCCCCCAACAATTTATGCAAAAATACTATTAGCAGTGTTCAGCCTTCCTTTTCCCTGTCTTGAGCACGGACATACAACTCATCTTTAGTGAGTTTTGACACAGGGCTTAATTAATCAGCCAAAGGCTTCACCCAGCCATAACTGAGGTTCTTTCAACATACGTTGGACTTCCTGCTTGGGAGCAAGGTTCTCTCTACCAAAGGAAATTGTAAAACCCAGATGTAAGAGTACACTCCCCTCCACTGAAATCTCTCCTTTAGGTTCGAGTGTCTAAGAAAAAAAAGCCTCCGTTGTGTGTCACGAGGACTCACCTGGGATTCAGCCTGTCACGTATTCATATTTTAAGAGTACGTGCTTACAAGCCTCAATGCTTCTTATTTTGGACATGAATTTTTGTGACACCAAAAAAAAAAACCCACCACCAAAACCCCCTCCACTTTCACTGTTCAGGTTTTTTCCTCTCAAATATGTCTTTATCTGGAGAACAAACTGTCACTTGTTTTAGAAGTCCAGTGAAAATATGTGGTTCTTCACGTACTCGTTTTGTCCTCTTTCCACCCACAACTCTGTTAGCAGACTTTGTTCAGAAACATTTCCCTTCTCCTGCAAGGGGCTCAGGGAACATGAGGAGGCAGATCATATGGTGCTCAAAATTCATTTGGTCAAAAAAACCCCTCCTGTATTTAGCCAAATTAGAGGTTGTAATTAACCCAGAAAAGGGGGCGGGGGTTAGACAGACAAGAGGGCATGCACAGAGCCAGCCTTCATTGTGAAAGGGCTGATTCACACCCATACTATATCTGATCCCAGCCCAGCCTACCACTTTTTAAGCACATTTTTTTAAAAACCCACTTTCACATTGAGATGTTCAAAGAAGCGGAGGAATTTGCCAGTGTTCGACAGAAAGAAGAGCAGCAAAAAGGCGACCAGCAAAATGCTTAGTTCAGGAAACAGAAAACCAACCCAAGAGACACCTTCCTGTTGGAGAAAGCGTTATTTTGATCATCTTCACTTTGCGTAAGGAAAAAAGTTTTTCTACTGGCACCACAACACTATAAAGTTGTGATTTTTCCACCTCACAGATCGGTAAATTTGGAAAACAGGTAGTGCTTCCTGATTGAATTGATACTTCATCAAGCACCATGGGATATGAAGGAGGAAGCCAAGCTGCATTTTCACACGCTGCTTCGTGCTGCGTTCAAAATCTCCTGCCATGGAGGACGTGGAGCAACTGAACAACCAGATCCCCAAACGGAAACCCACAGCTAAGCACGAGGTGACTTTGAAAGGAGAAGTCAT
This sequence comes from Arenaria interpres, assembly GCA_013399435.1. Lineage (NCBI taxonomy): Eukaryota > Metazoa > Chordata > Aves > Charadriiformes > Scolopacidae > Arenaria > Arenaria interpres. Next base: position 387,360 of record VXAK01011321.1, read on the forward strand.
GGGAATTCCACCATAGAGGGAAACGCTTTCTGCTAGAAGGCGGATACTGCATTGAATTTACCAGGCTGATGCCAAAATGCAGTCCTTCCCGAGGATCTCAGTTAAGCGTGTTACAGACTTAGCGGGGTAAGAGCTCCGTTGCCTTAGGATGTGGACAGATTTTCTCACTTACACCAGCTTCCTCACACAATAGATTAGTAAGTGGGAGCCCCATCCTTAGCCTAAGGGGAAAAATGACAAAATGGCCTGTTCCCAATCCAGCAATGCATTAACTGCTGGAAATCAACTGGAAACTAATTCAGCTGAACTGGAACCAAGAGCATGAGTTTTACAAACCCAGCATCCCTATGCCAAAACACCAGCCTGATTCCTGACATGGCCGGTCTCTGAGCCAGCTTCCAAACTAGTTTAAGAGTAACTGGAGAAGTTAAGAGTACACCCGAACATAGTTGGATCTCTGTTTAAATGAAGTTTCAGTATAGGTTTGTGCTCTACGTACACAAAGAGATTGAATAATTTGCAAGACAGACATCTCCCATAATCTAGCGGCCAGAAGATTAGATTCACAGTGGAAATAAGGCACTCATTCTATATTAGAGAACAGTATTACATATAATATTACAATATTAATAAGAAAAAAAAAACCACACTACAATGTCTTTTTTTTTTTAAAGAAATCTTTGACTCCTCCCTAGAATACAGCTTCTATTTCAGGTAACTCCATGAAGTACTCCACATATCCCTGGCGTTATGTTTGATTACAACGGTTCTCTCCTGATTTTTCTCATTAGAAATGCACAAGAAGAAGGTGGAGATTCACAGAACAGGAGGGTCAGGCTTAAGTGAAAAAGAAATTCAGTTTGGCTGAGGGTGACTGGAAAGCTCTTCCAAGCCCCGAAGGGGAAGCGCATCAGGAAAAGACAAAACAAGACAGAGGGAAGAGCCAGAACTAGAGCCTAAATGTAAATATAAATAATGCTGTCATCAATAAGGATGTTTACAGAAGTCTGGTGATGAGTAACTGATCTCAAAGCCCAACAGAAGACAAAAGGAAGGAGAGGATATTTAGAGATTGACATGGAAAAAATGCAGCAATAAACAAATTCCTGCCCATCAAATATACACTGAGCAGCACACGAACGGGAAGCCTACAAGATATTGTGCAATTTGATAAAGCATTCAGCGTTATTTATCATTCATCATGAATTAAAGTGCCTCAGTGTATTCTGATGCCAATTGAAAACTGTATTACGTCTATTTAGTAAAGCACAATCTCAGCAATTGAAAGTTAAGTGGTTTTCTGCTCAAACCCAGGAGCTTCCTCCCCTGCTCTGAAAGCTGCTAATGCAATAGCTCCTAATGACAGCAGAACTCACCGGGAACTGGCTGTTAAACACCTGATAAAACCCAATCTCTGATTACTGCAGGTCAAAGACAAACCTGCAGTGACCAACTTTTTCTGGAGTCCTTATTGCTCCCAGGAGTTCTGCAGACAATTATCTATTATCTATCCAGCTGCACAAAGGAACAGGTATCTATCCTGCTGCTCCCTCCACTGCCCCCCAGGAGTGAAGAACCCTTCACCTTTCCCATTTTGTCATGGCTAGAGTACATGTAATTGAGCCTGAATATGTGGTTCGGATATATATCCGATATCAGATATATATACATAATCTATACATAGATTATATCTAGAATATCTTATAAATATAATTTATATATATAAATATATATAATAATATATCGGATCCACAGAAGCCAACTCCAACTTTCCAGAAGCAAGTCATTGATTTCCACCCATACAGCAGTATCTGGGCGATGAAGACCCAAGAAAGCCATGAGCGGAGCCATATCCTGAATTTGTCAGAGAGGGATATTCAGTAATGTATTTCATACATTCACATCAGGCAGACCATTTGCCTCGGGACTTTCTTGACCCCGAGTAAATGCAGTCCTGTCTTGCACCCCACACGTGTACCCAGTAAAATAGCCTCCTTCAGCTCCGTGTACTCTGCACTACCCTAGTGTCTGCTTCGGCAAAAAATTAGATTAAGGAGTTCCACGGCTCACTGCCTCCCGGTTGTGCCAGTGCATCTGCTTACCAAGCCATACTGTAAATGAGATCACCGCAGTAATTGGTAATCCAGTTTTCCAGGCAGGGTGGAGACCCAGCAGCCAGGAACTTCTTAAACCAGCTTTGCTGCTGAAGAAAACTTTTGTGTAATCGCACCCTAGGGGCAAGAAGTCCTAATTGTTCCACTGATTGGCTTTCAACAGCAAGCCACCGCAAAACATCTACGCTTCCTGTTCCAAATCCAAAAGGCATTTCTTTGACCTCACCTACATCAGCAAGCAATAACAGCATTTAGGAAGCCTGATGTTTCTCCTCAGGAGAGGAAGAAAGTGTCCATGTGACAGTCCGGCAGCCAGGCTGCTCAATGCCTCAGCACATGGGGCTAAAGCAGAGATGGGTACGAAAACCTGAGCAGAAAGGAAAGCTTGTTTAGAACAAGATTACAGACAAACACAGGAGCATTACAGTGAGAATTTTATGCGCCCCCAGAGGCAAAAAAACTGCACAGCGGAGCTAGTTGCTGTGGGAATCACATCTTGCACATTGTACTATAATCAAGTGACAGGACAAAGATACACGATGAGTTAAATGCAAAGAAAATTCCTTCTTTAAATTTGTCTGGCAAGAAGAAAAAAAAATATTTAATACTCTCACTTAATTTCCAACAAAAAGGAAAAAGAAAAGCAGGTAACAGTACCTGCATTGATCTGCCATTTAGGAGCCTGGCATAAACAGACTGGAAAACAGCGCTGGGGATCACTACAGTATTTTGCAAGAATCAAGATCTACCCCAAACCTGACAGATGCTGATGCTGAACATGCTGCATCTTGGAGAACCAGGAATCGGCAGGATTCATATCTGCTTCTTTTAAGACATCTCAGCAGAAGCCAGCGGTTTCGGTGAGCCTGAATGTCACCAGAGCCAAGAATCAGATCTGCATCTTGTCTGCCTCTGACAAACGGAGGAAGAAAACGCGAAAGAAGGAGGAACAGCTGCTTGGATTCGGTACTTCTGGGGCTGAGGGATACAGCAAAAGAGCGCCAAGAAAGAACAAGTTACACAAAACAAAGGAAAAGACATCTAAGTAGATTGCTGGGGTTTCTGATTTTGAAGTTGCTTCTTAACTCTGGTGAAACCACATCAGCACAGAAGGAGAGTTAGGAAACTTCTACTTCCTGCCCCCTTCCCTCTAGAGCACTGGCATGGATGTTTAAGAAATGCAAGATTAAGGCAGGAAGCAAGACAATACAAGAAAGGGGGCAAAACAGCCTATTGAAGTTGAGACAGACACTTCTAAGAGAAAAATCTGAAGTTGAACTATTGTTTTTCATGCTTTTCCTATTATAGCCAGGAGTGACAATGTATCTACACACTCTGCGTTCTGCAATTATGCACAGTCCCTACCACCTCCTGCTTCTGATCCTTAATTGTTTGAAATCGTTGTGTCTCTACAAATAAAATGAAAAATCTTCCAGATGGACTCAAACTAGCGTAGCTCTCTCCTAACAAAATAACTCAACATAAACACGAGGATTTCTAAGAACCCGTGGCTTACGCTTCGATCATAAGTCACTGCTGGAATCAGGAGTGGCCAGATCAGAGATTAGCAAGGCAGAAGTAGAACAAGATGTCTCCATCAGGGAGGTGGGACCTAAGACTTGCCATACCTCCCTTTTGGTCCGGCCTGCTGAACCGCTACCCAAGCACTTCATCAGATAATCAAAATGAAAGGTTGAAGTAAGAGGTTGATTAGATAATCTTAAAAACTTTTGGAAAATAAAAGATTTAGCTATTTCAATGCAGTAATCTCCTTAGCAGATTTAATTAGAAGCCTTCAAGAAGGCAGAAGATCCAAAAGCCCTATCTGGAAGTGTTTCAATATTTAAAGGATTGACACAGTTTAAAAATATTTTGGAGGTCTCATCTGCTGTAGGCTAGGACAGTAAAAATTGTTGTGTGATGTAGCAAGCCACCACAGACGGCTGCTTCATACGAGCAACTGTTTTGTAAAGAGTTAGCCACGGCCTTGGGTCACCTGTGAAATCAGAGCTCTTGTTAAAACCAGTGAGAATTTAGAGGAGCAAACAGGTCAGAGTCAGAAAAAGGACAAGAACAAAAGGACAGCTGCTCCTCTTCCTACTAAAAAGCCGCAGGAGTTCGAGAGCAGGCCTGGGCTTCAGATGGCTTTAAAAAGGCATGAGTAAAATTCACGACAGGGGAATGCCAGCGAGGCAAAGAGCAGGTCAGCAACTGCCTCGAAATAGCTGTTGGAATTGCAGTTTGAAGTAACATTGGACCAAAAGGCCTGGGTGCCAAGTCGACACTGCTAAGCTTAGATCCCTACAAAGCAGTTTCATCATTGTAAGAAAGGGTCTGAAATTCCTTCTGAAGGGAACAGAAACAGCAGACACTTCACAAACCTGACCCAGGCACATCACCAGATCTGCAAGAGGGTGTCAGAGTAACTGGACACACCAGCACCTTCTGTCACTACCAGCTGGATATTGTCACAGGCACACTTCTGCCATCAGTAACAACTACACTCTACATCTGCTTCGGTGTCAAATCTGCCGGTTCCAACTGCTTTCAGCAGGAACTTCCACCAGCCTGACTTGGCTCCGATGCACATTAGCAGTTTTAGGTGTTACTCCCCAACAGCTCACCGGGACATGACCTCCTCACTGACGGCAACTTTCGGAGATGAAAAACGGTGTCTTCCACCAACCCAGCACCTGCAAAGCTCAGACAAATAATTCCCTTTCAGCAGCAATGCCAGTCAGGCAATTAAGCTACCTTTGTGCGCGCCGGCTGGCTGCTGAGAGGAGCAAGGCGCTCTTACCAGACAACAACGCTTCACGGATTTAGAGTATTTTCCCTTAGAGACATTTCTCAAATACTTGCATACATGACTAGGTTAAGATTTCAACAAAATGACTGCAACTAGAAAATAAATTAAATTGCACTTACAACAACAATGATATGCATTACAGACTGGTCTGTCTCGTGGGCTGTTTATCAAAGTAATAAGGTCATTGTGAGTAGGCAGAAATTAAAACTAGTTTCAGCCTGAAAACACATGCCAGCATACGCTGACACTGATGGAAGAGAAGCAATAAAGCTCTGAACTTTTACTCAGAAGAAATTCTCAAGTACAAAAGCCACAATCAAGACACAGAACCAAAACAGATTTGATATGTGCTTACCGGGATGTACAAATCTCAGTCTGTGCTCTCTGAACAGTTAGATGGAATAAAAGAGTTAGCCTGCACCCTGGTTTTGGGGGGCTTTTTCACCCCTCCTTTGTGGTCTATAAAAACAGCTCAAAGGTTTTGTCTATTGAGAAAGTCAGAGCATTGTTTTTCTCACTGGACAACAGATGACTACAAAACTAGCCAATTTATTAGCGATAAGAAGTAAGCTGAAAGGAATGAGAAGCAGTTTTTAAAGTGTCTCTTGTTACATAAATCACTCAGCCTAAAACCAACTGGAAATAGTCTCATTAAAAGTGAATGAAAAAAAGCTCTTCAGCCAGAAGGCTCCAATACACAAGCTTCTTCACCCATCCTCATGATTGTCCTGTAGGATTTGCCCGTGAGATCTAAGATGAGATCTCTGAAGCACAGCTGTGAAAAAAGTACACAGTGAAAACAGCTAAAAAAATACTTCTCAAGGTACCTTCCTGCATAAAAAGGAACAACAGGTCATTCTCAAAGTCTTTCTATCATTTTAGCAATTCTCTCAGCCCCCAAATGTTTCATTTTAAATGAAAAAATTTAACACTGGCTCATGGAAGTAGCGAGCGGGAGGTACTACACTGCTACTAGTCCATCTTTTATTGTCTGACCCTAATCTTCAACATATGCAACAGAATAAGATAAGCAGTGAGATTTAGAACTGTAGAATCGTAGAATAGTTTAAGTTGGAAGAATCATCTAGTTCCAAGCCCCCTGCCATGGGCAAGGACAACCCCACCAGACCAGGTTGTTGGAAGCCCCATCCAACCTGGCCTTGAACCCCTCCAGGGAAGGGGCATCCACAGCTTCTCTTGGCAACCTGTTCCAGTGCCTCACCACCCCCACAGGAAATAATTTCTTCCTAATATCTAATCTAAATCTCCCCTCTTTCAGTTTGAAGTCATTATCCCTCGTCCTATCACTACATGCCCTTGTTAAAAGTCCCTCTTCAGCTTTCCTGTAGGCCCCCTTCAGCTACTGGAAGGCTGCCATAAGGTCTCCCTAAAGCCTTCTCCTCTCCAGACTGAACAACCCCAACTCTCTCAGCTCATCCTCATAGCAGAGGTGCTCCAGCCCTAGGATCATCTTCATGATTTCATAGCACTACTTTACTGAAAGGATCCCATTTAATGCCAGAGCTGCACAAGGGTCACTTCTCAGTCTGTATAATGTGGAAGCCCATTCAAAGTGAATATTAAATGACAAACAGGTCATCATTCGCACCACCAAGTGGCTCGTTCTGAAGCAATGATTACTTTTCCAGAATTTAAGCCCAGTCTTTACATTTGTAGTACCTCGATAATGAAAAGATAGTCCATAGAGAGTCTGATTCTTTTTCCAAACTTTACACAGACGAAAAAATAAAGAGGACAAACAAAAGCAACACTTGGAGCATCAAGGATGAGCCTAATCCTGACTTGGTTCCGACAGAAAACTGCTGGGAAAATACTAGCTAAGGCAGCTGTACATTTTCTTCAAAGAGGTTGTGTACTGCCCTGAAGAAGGCCAAGAACATTGCTGCTCTCTCTCCTGCACCCCTGAAATGCCATTTCCTCATGCTGTGGAAACCTTCCCCCAGATACACTTTTTTAGACACACAAAAAACCTACTTGCATTATGCTGGCAGGGCTTTCTTTTGTACACACAAACAGCAATCACATCTTTAACGACCTGTTACGTGTCCCTCCAGGAAAAGAGATAGTATTACTTAATGACACATAAGCACATGAGACATTAAAAACCATTTAAGACAGACTTAAGTTGGCATAAAATTTGCTTGTCTCCAAGAGAACTGCTAAAATTTTCTACAGAAGATCTTCAAAGACACATGTTTTATGGTCATTGTCGAGGTCTTGTGGAAAAAGCCAACAGGTTTAGCCAGATTTTTCCACATCATCTTCTGGCATTTTACAGTCCTCAGTATTGAGCCAAAAACAGAGAAGCCAAAAAGTTTTTATAAAAAGCAAGAAAACAGTTGGGTTTTTTTTCAGCTTTCAATTCCTCCTCACTAGGGTGCCAGGAAAATCAAGTCTTCCTAAAGACAGGCCTAAGATTTAGCAGCAGTCCTATGTGTTATCATCCAGAACTTGATTCTCTTTTCATGACTGTAACTTAAACAGGGTTCCTGGAAAATATTATGACATCAAATTAAGCATTACTGATAAGAAGTTTTCAAACAAACATTCTCAAAAGACAAAAAAAAAATAGCTGTTTCTCCAGTGTCTGAGAATAAATGCAGAAAGAGGAAAGTTTCCCTAGCTCTGTGTTAATGAGGTGGTAATTTGAAATTGTCCCAAGTATTCCCAGTTATTTTGTCCACTAGAACAAGTGGGCAAAGTAACCCAGCTTTGAGCAGCAACACTGCACAAATCAAGCTGCGCCCACACTGATGTTCTCCTCCCTTTTTAAGGCCATACGCTGACATTATAGGAATAGCTCTTCCTGAAATAGAGGTGATTTAAAAGTTCCTCAGAAGGGCAGCCAACATCAAAAGAATGGCTGGTTACCAACAAGCCATCAGCATCATGCAGCCCTCCAAGCTGCAAGTGACAAAAAGATCAAGGAACCAGCCTTTCAAGAGGAGTTGAAGGTCTCAGGATAAAGCCAGTGGAAATGGTTGGACTTGGTGGAGTTGGTTGCACACTTACCCAGTTCAAAAGCTCATCCAAGGCTTACAGAGCCTTTTTTTTTGCTAACACAACCCAAGAAGCACCATTTCAGATCCATCACTTGAGAAGATGACAGTGAGGTTTATTTTCTAGAACTTCAGGATTGTTTCAACTACTACATCTGCACTTACATTTCTCTTGTCAATGTCTGAAGTCATCAGCTGCAGTTTTCAAATACTCAAGTGAGTGGTTCAGCAAAAACGTACAAAATAACCATGAAATACTGTCAAATACACAAAATAGGGGGGGAAGAAAAGCTAGCAGAGTCATGTAGTTCAGTTTTTCTACTGATGTATACAACATGAGAAGCTATTTCTGAGCTGAATGGATTGAAGCTAGATTTCATTACTCACACGACTTAATTCACAAGTGGGAAGCTTAGGAGGGAAACAAGGGAAAGGGTGTTACAGGAAGACAGCTTTTTAGGTTGCCTTTTAGGGTAAGGAAATCGGACTACTCACCTCCACTAAGTAACTTCATCACCAGCCAAAGCTCATCTTTCACCACGAACGATGTGTAGTAAGATACAATGTTGGGGTGATGGCACTGACTCATGGCTTGAATTTCTTTCTGTAGAGAAAAATAACGCATTAGCAGATGGACCCAGTGATTATTATTCCTCGGGCACAGAAGTTCTCCTCCTCAAGACACAAAGAGGGTGCAAAGAAAAAGGATACCTAGAAACTAGAGGTAGAAAATCCAAAAATACTCTTAACACTCAACCTGCATCATATTAGGGCCCAAAGGTATTTTAGGGTGCTCTTCCTGTCTGACTAGAAAGAAAAAGTTGACCAAAAACCTCCTGGCAAAGGCAACATGCAGTGACAACAGAATATTCCTGAAAATTCACACCAGTTTGTTACCTAAGAAGTTCACGCTGACTCCTCCTGTCAGTGAGACACTACACAACAGATGCTTAATCTGTTGAAGACTATCATTTGGATGAGAAAGGGAAATATTTGCTGCCGGGGGGAAAAAAAAAAAAAAAAAAAAAGGCCTCTTATTCCTAATGTTTCTTCCCAGCAGGAAAGCAGATGGCTTAGCTCAATCAGGTTGAAGGCACAAAGGACAGCGATATCTTTTGTCATACTGGAAGAAGGGGGAAATCAGTTCGAGATTAGGAAGTCGTTACTAATACTACCACCGATGGAGTACAATATGAAATACGCTCAGATATTAAATTGTTTTGAGTTTTGATCGATGATATCCTTAGATTTGGTTACGGGTGAAGGGTTGAGGTTTTCCAGGTTACGGAGGGAACAGCTGCACAGAAAGCATTGACTGATTTTTCATTATGCAGGTACAAATCAGCAGTTTGGACACAAAGCCTCTCAGCTTTTTGACTGTCCACAGACAAAAGCCATCCATTAAGCCAACCAAGCCTGGCACCCTGCACTACACCCAGCTGGACCTTTGTGCTTCAGCCAAGCTGGTAGTTTTAGCTGAGGCCCCCAACCTGTCAAGTTGTACCCTCCAGCATCATCCACGCCAGACACTCATCCCATGATGTCCTGAACTTCTGCTCTCAGCTAAGACATTCCTTCACTGAACACATGGATGCCACTTACTCTTCAAAGGTTTAATCACTGCTCACTCTCCCCACGACATCAACTCAGCCAAGTCCCGTAATCCCAAACAGACAAGGAAGGAGGGGAGCAAGGGCCCGTGGCACCCTGAACCTTTCCTCCCTCTAAGCACAAGGCCTCCCTGGTACCAAAGCTCAAGAGAAAGCTCTGAGAAGGATTCGCCCACATCTAGGACATCCCACAGCCACAGCATTTTCTTCTCCTGCTTGTAGACAAAGCTCTGCTTGTGCCCGAGTATAGCGTAAAGGCACACTGCTTTCCCCTTGGCAAGGGTTTAGCTGGCAATCACAGCTACAAAGAAACATGCTCGTGTTGATTTATCCACTTTAATGCTGCTTTTCAGGGAGTAGGTGCATTTCAGGAACGAAACGCTATTGGTTCCTCTTTCTGCTTTCCCAGAAAAGGCACCAACTTTCCAGGAAACTCCAATAAGCTGATTAAAGAAGAATCCTTCTAAACAGGAAAGGATATTTGAAGAGCTGGGGAGCAGGCTATTCATCTCAGAGTAACCTACTCGTTGACTGAAAGCCACTCCGTGAAAATAAATATAGCCTGAAACAATATCCTCTGCTTACTCCGACAGCTCCAGCTCCCTTCCTTGCAAACACTTGCTCGGGTCAAGCTATTTTTCAAAAAGGAAATCAATCAGCACCTTTAGAGTTTTCTAGTGCCTTCCAGTTAAGTTTCTTCACAACGCAGGAAAATCCCTCAACAGACAAAGCCGACAACAAAAGTGTTCTTTTTACTTCCCTGCTTCCAATTTTACCAGGGGATGGGTGGGAACTGGGGCCCTGGGTAACACAGCTCAGACTCTGTCACTGGTTTGTGCCTTCTGTCACACTCCTTGCACAGAACCCGGCTGGTTGGGAAGCTCGGAGCTGCTGTTTGTAAGTGAAAGACTTTTGATGCACACAACCTTTGTGAACTCCTCAAGCTCAGAGTTCTGAACTCATTTGCTTAACCCAGGATTATTCTGGATTTGCTCAGAGCGCTGGACTGAGCCCCTAGTTAAGGGACCCATAAACCTTGGACATAGTCTTGTTTCCCGAGCCTGAAATTAGCATTCAGCCTAAAGCTTTACACTTATTTTAAACTTTTTTTTTTTTTAAACATGCAAGCAAATCCAGGTGCCTAACTTCTCTCTCTGACAATTAAAAAATCCACACATGCACAAGTGGCACCAGAGGAAACACAGGTGGAAAGAAGCAACAGGACACTGACTGGTTAATCATCCCATCAGCCAGACCTGCCCCAAATCCACCATTCCCAGAAATTACCTAGAGGAGCTGTTTTTATCTTTCCTTAGCTAGACCACTCAAAATATTTTGAGCCAGCTCCCTGGGAGATTGAGAGAGTAGCACAAGAAATATACACAAACATTGCATATTTTTTACATATTAGTGTACCCCACTGGAATTCAGGAGATGGTGAGACAAAGTCTGGACCAAGTTTACTTAAAAGCCTAGACCTGGATCAGCTCTTTGCCATTCGAGCAGCTCTGTACTACGGCATACTGCAGGCATTCCATGAGGCTGAGTTACTATTATTTTCCAAAAACTTCCTCTCTTTCATTACCACAGTCTGCTCCACAGTCTGGGAAGCACAGGGTTTTTTAAAAAAAAAAAAAAACAAAACCACAAAACAAAGCGAAAAAAAAAAGCTGGAGTCTGTCATATGCTTTGGTGCACAAAGGAGGAAAATAAATAATCACAAACCTGATCTAGGCAATTAAACACCTCCGTCAGCTAGTGGATGTGTAACACAGGCAGATTAAACCATTTCTCACACAGTGCAGCACAACTCTGAATAATTGATTGCATCACAACCCATAATTTCCAGTGTTTTTACATTCTTGCCAATAAGAAAGAGCAGCAGCCAGGCATACTTTCCCTCTCGCCTACAGACCCCCAACCCCATTTTCAGTAGTTTTCAAGGCTAATCTCACACCAGCTACATCAGAGCTTCCATCCTCTTCACCCCTTCCTCGCCCCCACAGAGGGTACCACCATCCTGGAAGCTCAACACACACAACTGTTTTAACTGATGTCGGCAAATCACAGTGGGCTTTGCGGTTAAAATACTTCCTTGCATAATTGAAACCGAGCCAACAGAGAGAGGAGGTGGAGAGGTGGAGTTAAGGCAGGAATCCCAGTCAAGGATCACCAGGGACCTCTGCTCAAAAGCAGACTTGCAGGAAGAGGGAGCAGAAGGGGATAAAATGCAGCAATAACCCTTCTGTGTGTAGTAAGCACAGCTTTAATACGATTTCCAAAATTTTCCAGAGGGTTCACTGCTCTTCAAACACAACAAAGTCATAGCAGGCAACAATTTCCTCTCCATACCTCCTCCCTAACAGGACTGCAATCCCCAAATGACACAAAGCAAAAATAACCGTGTTACCACTGTCCACCCCTAACTTTGATTAGCATTGAAACTATTGTAACTAATTGAAACTAATAAAACACTAATAAAACTAATAAAAATCTCAGTGATCTCTACACCTCTGTAATAATGTCAGTGCTAAACGTCAGAATTTATTTGGGCTGCTATATACAACTTTTAAGCTGGCAAGGTTGCTTCATTCCCTGCTCTGCCAACAGTCAAGGATGACTTGAAACAGATCCCTCAAACCATTCACAGATGCAGTGGACTGCAGACAGCTCTTCCATCCATCCATCCAGTTGCGTACTCACAGACACCCCTCACACTTGATGGCTTCAGTTACGAGACACAGCCTTACTGCCAATTCCCCATTTCAGGATCCATAAATTACACCACCTCCTGCTCAGCTAGAGAGAATGAATTACCGATAAAAACACGTCTAGACACAGGCAATGGTTTGGAGATGGTTACATGCTCACCCTGGGCTAGATATTAAAAATATCTGCACTGTCAAGTAACAAAAGCAAATAGACTGGGATTAGCTATAAAGGCCTCCATGCCTTCCATTAAGGGTTCTGATGAATGTTTTCAGTACTTCTGCGGGCAATAAAAGCAGCATTTCAAGGCTTCTGAAACACTAATAAAACTGCTGTGAAGTATAATTTAGAATCGTAAGAAACCTATTAGTCTCCTGTAAGTCAGACATGCTTCTAGAGATCTGCTATTTTGGAAGTGCATTCATTTGCCCACTGACGTACAACTGAAGTCGAGTTTATAGGAACAGAGATACAAAGTGAGGAAGGCTGTATTTAAGCTACAACCTGAACTTTCTTATTGCTATTTTCTGGTCACATCATCACCTTCTACTCTTTGTGTTTATCTGCCCCTGGGGCACGTTTCAAAGACACTTGCTCTCAAATATAAGGATGAAAATCAGGCTTTATTTAGTTTTACTTCCTACACGTTGACATGAACTCAAGAGATAGAATACAGTCTGCTTTTATGTGGTTACCTGCAACTTCAGAGGAATCCAGAAAGCTGTCAACTTGGCTACCCTGCCTGAAGGCAATCACAACCAGAAGAGAATTGGGCAGAGAAAGCATGCCCGGGGGGGGAAATCAAAGCAGGTCAGATGTGATCTCCCCCCTGAATACATCAATGCTCCAGCTATGGCTGGCAAAGACCTCATCTCTAAGCTGAAATCTCAAGGTCTAAGGCATTCAAGTTCCTCTTCATCCTTTTAACGCAGGATTTAGAGCTCTGGTCCTACAGGCAGCCATAACTGCTTGAATTTTGCTCCAAATGAAATTCTAATGGTTTAACTACAAGGCTGTAAAACTGAGAATATTAATTCATTCTTCTTTTTAAACATCAGCATAAAAAAAACCTCTGTGTTCCCCTACCACAATCAACTTGAGGGGCACTTTTTGAAGGAGATGGGGAAGAGCACAGAGCTCAAAATCAGACATTTTCATCCAACTTTCACATCCAGATTATCCAGTTCAACTCCCTACCTCAAGATGTGGCTACAGGAGATAGACTGACAGAATCAGAAAGGGGTTAGATTAGCCCACCCAGAGCAACAGTGGGGGGAAAAAAAAAACCAATTCTGAAAGGGACAGAAAGTTTTCATCCATAAATTAATGTGAGGTGATGGGAACAAACCACCCCTGTGGCAAATCACTCAGCAGTTGCCCATTCCAATGGCTATTCTTCAGCATCGTTCAGCGGTCATTCCTCCTTTCAAGGTCTGCAGTACTAGTGACCACATACCGAAGGAAGCAGATGTTTAAAACCATTATGGTGTAGGGATTCATTTGTGCCCATTTTTTAACTGGTTTCAGCCACAAAGCGAATGGGCAAGTGACTGACTCCTCTCACAGATAAAAGCAAAAGCAGCTTTACCCACTTTGCCAACTAACATATCACTGACCCTTACAGTTGTTCAGATCAATACCCAGTGTTTAAAGTTCGACAATGCCTTAAATTTGTGATCAATACACACAGTCAGTTGCAAACTCTGTAAAATTATTTATACACACCATCTCATGCTCATTCAGGCCAAGTGAGGGAAGACATTCTACATTCAGGATTTCACCTACCATTAATCTTCATGCTCATATTGAACTTTACCCACCCCCCCAAAAAAAAAATCCCAAATGCCTTCAACCAGCACCGTAATTAAGATTTCTGTTGTTGCTGCCTTGAGAAACAACACAACCAAGCTGTACGCAGCTTAGGTTTAAGTCTTCTGTAAAACTGCAATCCCATCATGCAAGAAGACACGTAACCCAGGATATCAAATAACCATGCAGAAGCCATGTATTATACACTGGACTCTCTGGCATTGACACGTGGGGACTTTTTACCCTGGAGCAAGTGTAAAGGTCCTCAGGACTGGAAACGGAATTATTATGGCAACTCCCATAAGATGACAGGCATGGATGAAATGTCTGTACTACTTCCACAGCAGACTGCTGCTTTGTTCCCAACAACCTTATCGTCTGGTTAATCCACTTGTAGGAACTCCTCTGTCAGATCAAAGCCACTTCAATATCCTGTCCAAGTCTTCAAAAGAAAGTGTAAAACCCTATAACAAGCAGTTACACAATTATTTGCCTGGAGGGGAAGACTTCTGACTAAGCCTGGGCAGTTAACAGTTGGCTTATGCTTTAGAGCAGGGGAGTTCATAATCCTTTTTTTAAATCCTATCTAATTTAACCTTCTCAACTATAGGTTGATTTATTTAATCTCATGCAACGTTTGATCTCCATATTATTGGCAACAAGTTCCCCAGGTTAACTCCATGGAATTCAAAAGGACATTTCTTTTTATTGCAGTTAAACTTGTTCCCTCAGCTTTCTTAACTGCCTTCTGACCACAGCAGTAGAAGAGCAGTACATTCACTTCACTCCTCCTAGGTGTAAGACCTGTCAGGCCCAGTCCAATCAGCCTCTGGACCAGGAATAGTTTGGAGTCTCCTTCTAGAAGCAGCAACAGCACATCTCCCATGCTCCTTCCTGAACCATCTCCTGTTAAATCACCTCAGGAACTAAACAGGCAGCAGTTTCCCCGAGCTGGGAAAGCCCAGTGTGAAATATCCCACCGCTTATGTTCCCCTCTCTGTCATCCAGCGTTCCTACTAACTGCTAGGCAGACAGCCCACGTCATCCGCTACTCAAAGCATGGAGGAAAAAACCCATCTGGATGAAAGAAAGCTAACTCAGCTTTATTGCATGAAAACGAAGCAGAGTTTTCTGGACAGAGGGCACATTTAAGGCCTTTTAGATCAATAATTATTTAAAACAAGAAAACACACGAGAAAAAAAGCTTGAAGCATGGTTATTTCAAGGTAGATGTTACACCACAGTTTCAAGGACCAGCAACAGCAGCAGCGTAACCAGCATCCCAGAAAAGAAAGGAGAGGTAAGAGCAAAACCCAGCAGTGAACAGTGTACGGCTGTGAAATACACCACGAGCAGACTGTTTTCAAGCACACACCAAATCCTGCAGAAGTTTAACTATCCCGGGTTGCAACACAAGAAGTGGAACTTTAGTAACAAATTAAAAAGTCCAAGATCAATTATTGACAACACTGTATTTGACCACTTCTCTCCTTACATTCTGCTCCCAGTCTCACCAGTGAGCAAGAAGCACAGGCTACACTGGACTTCCAGCTGAATCCCACATGTAGTCTAGGAAAGATCTGGGAGCATTCAAAAGTGTTCAAGGAAAGAGATTAAAAAAAAAAAAAAAAATCAAGCACTGAAATAAGTTCCTGACTAATATCACCTAATTCAGTGGCTGGGCTAGAAAATCACATCTCCACACTGTGCTACTCCTGCCTGTCTACATTCTTTACAGCCTTTAGCACTTCTGCTGAAGAGCTGAATGCCCTTCACTTGTTTTTTTCATGATGCAACAAAATTGGTCCTTCCTACACTTCCATACCCTGTAGCAGCAATAAATTAATCCACTGCATTAACCTAGAATGTCATGCAGTGTTTGCAAAGCGCACAGGTTACCCCTGACCACCCACACAGCTCAAGGATCAAGATCGATATCTTTAATGAGCCAAGTCATACCATTTAATCATCCTAACCATGGCATCTCCACAAGCTAAGAGGTGGTCCCAGATTCCCTGGCCTCTGGGCGCCTGCTGCTACAGAAGCTTAACAGAAGCTCAAGTCCACTCATCCATTCAGCTAATGACAGAAACACTTACTGTGCATTTCCTAACTCTGCTCCAAATTAACCTTCCCCTTGTCCATCCCAAGAAACAGAAGCACCAGCCACTAAATGCCATGGACACTGAAAGAGTCGTAGAAGAAACAAGTCATCCTTATCAATGGCAGAACTGTTTGCTGCTCACCCTACCCTCTCCCGAGCAGTATGATGCTGTTTTACCCCCTTTGCTAGGCAGGTTCTGGGAATTAACAAGTTCGCTTCGATAGAATACAGGTCTGAAGCACTGTCAGAAAAAATAAAGAATTTAGAGCACAATTTTCCCTTTTCTATCCCATTGCCTGAGGATGAGGGGGTGCTGTAGCTCAAGACCATTGTCCTGACCCCAGGCGATACATCAAGGTTTACCGTAGGCTGACTGTTGTGCTCAGACACCTTCAGCACAACGGAAGGATAATGGATCTAATGAAAGCCCAAGTTCATGTTTTTAACTGCATTGGGGGAGAGGAGAAAGCAAGGAGGCGGCATAACATACTCCAGTATGAACTCATCATATTTCTCTTTGCACTTGGTTCTTAAAACCACTGTAATCTGCACGGACTTACATTTATAGTTTTTGGAAGAAAAAAAAACTCCCTACGATCCTGCAATAGCGAGTCATTGCTCAAAAAAGGGAATTAAACTGATTGGGGAAACTGCCGTGAATGGGGACTACAAGATCAAAGTGCTTGAGAACATTTACTCCAGGGAAGAAGCAAATATGGAGACAAGATAAAAAGTAGGGAAGGTAAGAGCACAGAGCAGAGAAATCAGGAACCTCCATCCTTTTGGTTCTCACCCTGGAAAACGACATGCAATAAACTGACAAATCCAGAGCAAACCCAGGGAAAACATTTTCTCATGCAATACATTTATCTGGGCAACCACTACCCCGGGAAGTTGCTACAGCTCAGAACCACCCTCTCCCCCTCCCCACCTCTTCATGCCTTTAAGTTCAAGAATATCTATAGCTGCATACACAAGCCTACATGAGGGCACACACTAGATCTAGTCACAAAATTGGAAAATTAGGAGAGCTGACAAGAGCAACTCATTGCAGTCCCCCCCATAACAAGAAAAAATATTTGGATTTAAAATCCACAATTAAAAGTATTCATCTAAAATTACATGTCAAGTCTCTGCAGCACGTCTTTCTGCACCTAACCCTTTTAGCTGGAATTGGCAATTACTCAAAGACTATTAATCTCAATTACTACTACATCATGACAATACGGTTCGGAATACGGCTGAGGCAGAGTGGTGGGGACAAGCCACGTGAAAGACTTGAGAAGAGCACCAAGGAATGGTGTCGGGACAAAAAGACTGTGAAAAGGGGACAGATCTCAAACTCTTACAGTAGCATGAGCCATAAGAGGATTTGAATGCGGGTCATCTTAAGAGTCCTACACCCAACCCTTCCCAGGCACACTGAAATGTGACCGTTTGGATGGAGCCTTTCCTTCTTACAAGAGCAGGTTTACAGATATACCTATAATGATAAAAATAGCATTAGTCACTAGATGGAAACTGGAACCATGGCTCAAGTGACTCCCTGAAGACCATACAAGAGTAGAGCCAGCCAGGACTCCTGAATCCTGTCCCTGTTCTACTTTCTAATTGCGGTCACCAAAACAAGTGTGTCACAGAGATGCCTGTTTCTGCCTGGCCTTCCATATGTGAGGCGGATGTGGCAGCTGCTGCCCTAACAGAAGCACCAGCTCGCACACACAGAAATGGAGAAAACGAAGCCCATCGACACACAAGCCAGATAAGAAAAAGGAAATTTTAGTCACCACAGCTACATGCCAGAACCTGTTTTCCACTGAGAAAATCTTGAGAGAAGAGGGACACAGCAGAAGAAAATTACAGAGCTACAGCTCCAAAGGACTCCACCTCCTGTCCTGAACTCAGATTAGTGGGGGTTTCCATATGGCAGCCTGCAATACGTCAGTGATCCCTTAGCTGGCATCAGTACTGGAAAGAGATTCAAGAAAAGCTAATTCATTTTTTCTCTTTACAGTTGGAGGGAGGGAAAAAAAATGTAGAGAACTGCAGGAAAGGAGAAGTAAGGAAAGCTATCCTCTTAAATGCTAAAGATTCTGGAAGCATGTAGCTCTGGATCCCTCTCAAACTGCAGAGCTCTTGTGGGCACAGCTGGGCTTCACACTTGCACATTAACTCTGTTCAAAACAAAGGGATTATACAAAGTGCTTAGCTCTAAACAAATAGCCTGAAGTTCTCCAACATTTTAAGTAGCGTTCCACAACCAGGACAACTGAATCGCTTCTAGTGAAATCAGTCAAATCCCCTCACCCTCACACCACCTCAAGCAAAGTTGTTGAAGGCGCTGAGCAAACGGAGATGATGCTAAATGAAATACAACTCCCCAGACAATTTAGATTGCGTACCAGGAGTTCATCCATGCTCGTCTGACACTTCTCAAGATTGATCCGTTTAATTGCCACCTTCTCCTTCTTTGGAGCGCAGAAGGCAGCCTGCACCACCGCAGTCGCTCCGCTCCCTGCAGGTGAAAAAACCAGACAAGAGAGTTAGCAATATATTCTGGGACTTCAGCAGAAAGGGAGGTCACACAACAAAATTACGGGTGCCAGTGAGTAAAGGCAGCAGAGCCAGGTGAAAACCCAGTGAAGGCAAAGCCCCAGGCACTCTAGGGCTGTGCAACTCCGCGGGTCAGCTCAGCTGCAAGATGGAAGTACTGGGCAAACCGAAGGAAAACAAGTGGATCTTTATGAGGGATCATTATAGCTCTGCAGACAAAAAAAAAAACCACACACCCCAGTCTCCAGCTTACTTATAACAGAGGGGGGATTCTTCTTGTGTGTTCTGAAGTGAAAGGCCACTGAGGCCACACAGACTTTTAACCTGATGTGTTCACCCAAGGTGTTGAAACAAGCCCCACACTTTGCTACCGACACTAATGAGATTTTTCAAATATTTTTATGTACTAATTGCTGTTCTCGTCTCCCCTCATTTTATGCAGAGACACGAGGTAGGCTTCATTCAAGCCTGTTCAGCTCCAGTTCTCACGTAGTAGCACACCCGCCTCGGTGTCTGGGCTGAAAACCACAGCCAAAGAACATTTAAATTTAAATAGGGAAAAAAACCGCATCTTTTAATGTACAGTTGTTCCAACTGCTAGAAGTAGCAATAAGAGTCCTGGATTTAAACTGCTCAGCAATATCACATCCTTTGATATCAAAAGGAGTTTGCAACAGTGAGACTTAAAATCTAGTTGATGTTAAACCCCTATTTGTTGGCCTCCAGAAACAGTTGTAACATTCAAGTCTCATCAATAAGACACCTTGTTTTATTTTCTACCCTGATCTTGGTTCCCCACATTTACAGACGTCACTGAAAAGGAATAAATTCAAATTAATAAAAAAGGGGTAGGATAGGTGGAAAACAGCTCAAGAGCTCCCTATTGCCATAATATTAAAAATTATTATTTTTAATAATTTTTATTAAAAATAAAGCCACAGCTATTTCGTTCATTAACCCAGGTGTAACTCTTGAACCCACTTGGCCTGATGAGGGAGATGGGAACACCTACTCTGCATTTTGAAATAAAACAGCTATTTTAACAGATTCTCCTTTTCTTAATACTCTAAAACCTCCTTCCAGATTCTAAAATACAGGTCAAGCAAACATTTTTGCAAACTTTTTTTTTTTCCCTAGTTTGTTCAGATAAACTGAGGGCAAACCCCTCCAATCTCATCTTCAAACAAAGGCTACTGAAGCTCCCTACAACCACCATCATTAGACTCCTCGGGGCAAGTTGCACGAAGTCACAGCCAAACTCAAATAAAGCATCAGGTGGGAAAAAAAACTCGTAATCCAGCCCTGGAAGACACAGGAAAAATTGTTCTGTCCAAAGTCACACTGAAATAAATGACAAAGCCCCGAACTGTGGGACTCTGCTCCTCTGATCTTCAACCATTACTGGCTGTAGCAGAGCTACAGGAGCTTCACTTCGCTTTATATGGCATTGCAAGTGTGCCCTGGACAATAGCTCCAGCTTGCCAGGGATTCCCTGCACTTAAGAGTTTACATTTTCACGACAGAAGGCAGCAGTGTGCAGAACACAAACCGGCAAGATCGCTAAAGCTGTGCTATTTCATGAAGCAAATGGGTTTTTAAAAAGTTCAAGACTGAGGCCATTTATTACTTTCACGCATCTTATTTTGCAGAGACTATTCCTTGCAGAGTGCAAAACAAACCTACCAGGAAAAGCTTAGGTGGAAGAAAAGGATAGCAATAGGGGCAAGAAATATTTAACACCGGTCTTTGAAAGCGAAGTTTGAGTGCCATAAGCAGGGTCTTAAGCAAAGGATGGAGACAATGGAAGAGTCTGGGCAGCCATTAACTCAAAGCACTCAGAAAAAGCAAGGGGAGGTGGTTTTGACAGCTGGCTTTGGCTAGACTGCCAGGAACAGGGCTGAAATACACAGTATTAAGCACAGGACAAACAACCCAAAAGCAAGCCTCCACATACACTCCTCTGTGGTCACTTTGTTTATCAGGAACAAGATGCAGGACTCAAACACGAAAGCAGCAGCCCCAGCACAGGCGTGTTCCCCGCCGAAATCCTGGGTTGCCCTGACCTGCTCCTCTCCACCCAGTACCTGCTCCTCTAAACTTTCCTGATGCTTCTTTGGGGGGGAAAAAAGAAAAAAAAGTGAAAACACACAATAAAGTGACTAGAAGACAGCAGAGCATACACAAGCAGTGACAAAAGGTAGGAGAAGTGGGTTTGCATTTCCTAGCACTGCTGGTCTCCCTACAGCAATAGCCTCTTGGAAGCCAGGACAAAAAAAAAAAAACACTTGTGCATGTATCATTTCTTTGGAAAGAGTTAGATCCCAGAAGAAACGTTGCTGCTGACACATTCAAAGCACCAGTATTATCATTTCTTTCTCTGGATGTCTTGGTGCATAGTAATAAAGAGGCTGAAAACACAAACCAGATGCTGGAAGAATACATGACTGCACCTCAGAGGACTGTCCTGTCACACGGCCCTTTTCACTCTTCAGTTAGTTTTGTGGCACGTATTTTTGTCTCTAAAGCTACCTGCAGGGTCCTCATCACCACAGGAGTATCTGCGCCCAAGGACTCCTTCTGGATATCTCAGACACTCAACGAGCTTCAGCGAATGTCTGCTTCCCACCCCCCAAAATGATGTGCCAGGATTTCTGTGCCAGTTAAACCCAGTTGGTGTAAGCACGGCTGGCAGAGATGCTTCTTACAATCCAAATGGGAAAGATTTGGTCTATGGTAGTGGTCTCACAAGATGACAGTGAAGTGCAGGGTTTTATGGCAGTGACTACGCAAAGAATGGCTTTGTGTTTTATTTATTTTGGGTTTTTTTTTTTTTTTTTTTTAAGATGTTACTACCAGAAACAATAGATGCAGACTAATTAAAAGCAGGACCATGCATTCTACAGCTCCTCCCCAGTCCTCAAGCCTGCCTGATCAATGCTCGCTAGGACTTCAGGGCAAAAACTGCTTTTCTAAGTGTTTGGAGAATGCCCCAGCCTCCAGCGACCCGATCTGTTAAGGGTGTACAGCATTATTTGAACAGTAATGAAATCCCAAACTAAATCCTTCTGGGCACATGGCAGGGAATCATCCCAACTCCAGACTCCTCCCATTTAATTCCCTGCTGCTCCTACTTCTCTGGCAGCTCTCTCCAGTTCGATCACCACCTGCTCTCCCCACTCCCCCCTCACCCGCTAATTCGTCACTTCTTTCAGCTCCTCTGTAGCACTTAATTATAGAGAAACAATGAAATCTCAAAAGCGTATCAAGCAAGGATTAAGCCAAGCTGCAGCACGATGTGCCACAAGCAAGCTGCTCTTTGGTAGCGGCGGCGGCGGCGTGCGGCGCTTCTGGGACCAAACAAAGACGGGTTTCCATGCTTCTTTGAGGAGTACAGAAAACACAGCAACACGGGCACTTGGGGCTCTGCAGCCATACGATTTGTTTGCCAAATGCCAGGGTGGCAAGAGAAGGGAAGGAGAGAAGGCGCAGCAAGGATGCTAAACACATCGCTAAGTGAAAACAAGCATAGAGATGATGACACCAGCGGAGAGAAAAAGACCAAGCCTGGCAAGGAAGTTTTTTAAATTTTAGGAGAAGATAACAAATATATAGGGAAAGGTGGGGAATGAGGTGACTTCCCTGGCTGCTACGAATCATAGATTCATAGAATGGTTGGGGTTGGAAGGGACCTTGGAAATCATCTTGTTCCAACCCCCTGCCATGGGCAGGGACACCTCCCACCAGACCAGGTTGCTCAAAGCCCGGTCCAGCCTGGCCTTGAACCCCTCCAGGGATGGGGCAGCCACAACTTCTCTGAACCACCCTCAACGAGGAAAAAAAAAAAACCCCACAAGGACAGTTTGTGCTACGGTGAGACAACTTAGACAACCCAACTCTCCAAGCAGACGCAGAGCTGCTGTGATCAGAGCCCACCACAGTCCCCAGTGCTGTTCAGCTGCAAGGCTGTGGGGCAGTACTGGGTTAATATTCTTGGCCTCCGTTGATGGTTGCTCCCCAACTCGAGACATTCGGATCAAGGTCAGTGCTGAAAGCCCTTCCCTCAGCCTCCCTCAAGATCAGCTTTCGGAGAAAATTCACTCCCCAGTTAATCTCTTCCCAGCATAACAGCTTAGCAAAACAATGAAAACTGGGCACAGCCAAACGCTGGCTGCTTTATTCCTGAAAAGCAGGAGATCATTTTGTTAAGGGGTGGGGGAGGAGGGGGAGGAAAGAGACCCCGAGAGGGTATTAGGATCTGTTTAATACCCCCTGCTTTCGCCTCTGTAGGCTCTCAGATTCAGTTCCAACCCTTAGGATAGCAGCTGCAAAATTCCTGCATAAAAGGGTCATGACCTGCTTTAGGAAACACTGCCTAAGGAGGAAAACATACCCTTTCTAACCCTTCCTTCTTTCATGTTTCTATGATTAAATGGCTTTTTCTGAAATAAAACCAATCTCTGAAAGGATGAAAACACCCCAAACCAAGAACTCTCCAAGCCCTCAGTTACTGAAGCCTGACTTCCCAGGGTATCTCCTCTGGTCCTCGGGATTTGTGCTGCCTCTACCTTCAGCACCCAGAGCTCCAGCCTGAATTTCTCCTTAAATTGAGACAAACTCCCTGCAGAACTCCACCACCAGCCTTCAAGGGAGGTCAGACACCATCTCTTCTGCAGTCACTTACTGTCATATAATTTATACGAAGCTTGTTGGTTTTTTGAATGAAAACAAACAAACAAAAACCCTCTGAGGTCTCTGTTGAAGTTAATGGAAAGCACTGATTTCAAGGCTGTTTGGAGGAGCGGAAAGTCAGAGGTCTGACCTGAGGACACAGCACGTTCATATACAATTTGTTTCCAAAGATAACTGAATCTTTGCAACCACATAAGGACATCGCAGCTCTCCCAGTAAGACTGGGATGAATTGCACTGATGCCTCCTCCCAGGCGAATGCAATTGAAGCCAGAGGTCCTTTTGGCAGAGATATCTGCTTAAGCAATGGGAACAGTCATGCCAAACGGTCACAGGACACACATCAAATCCTGGCTCTGAACAGTATTCCCCCACCACCCGCAATGGCAACTTAAAGCAGCAACACTGAAAGAGCACTCATCAGAAAAAAAAAAACCAAGTGTTACCCAAGATTTAAATCCATCCCACTACTGGAAACTGAGTTTCAGGTACCCTGGGAGATTGGAAAATTTCCCTTCAAGGTAACTCAGTTGCTCACAGCTGTTTCAATCAACAGGGGACATCTTCTGTAACAGTCTTGGAGCATCAATCTTTATCTTCATGTAGTATCAAATCCCCTCCGCAGAGGAAATATGCTCTTCCAGGGTCAAATGAATGTTACAAGTGACTTCGGTTGGAAGGAACCTCTGGAGGCCTCTAGTCCACCAGAGCAGGAGTTGAAAACAGCAGGAGCCAAAAGCAGGGCCAAGTTAGAGCAGGCTTCTCAGCATCAAATTCTGTCTAATTTTGAATACCTTTAACAATAAATATTTCTACAACCTTTTTGGCTGTTCCTGTGTTTGACCACCCACATAGTAAAGCTTTTTTCACCTCAGTATCTAATCAGATTCCTCAACATTACTTATAGTTATGGCTTTTCACCGTGTACCTCTGCAGAGTCCAGTTTCATCTCTTCTACAGCTCCCCACTAGATAACTGAGGACAGCAAGGACATCCCCCCTCAGCTCACTCTTAGAAAAGTGAAGAAATCCCGATCTCCCAGCCTGTTCCCATAAGACACGTTCCCAAGTCTCCTTCAGCATTAGAGCACGAGCAGTTGAACATCTCTGCACAACTCTGCCCTCTCCTCTCTCCATTCCCCAGCGCACACACAAGCTCTCTATTTTTAAGCGAGATCTGGAATCCATCCTCCACTATCTGGAGAGCAGTGCCAGAAAGCCACTTGTGACGCAGGCTCTGTTTATAATTGTGCCCCTGGGTTTTCCTCTTATGAACAATACACACAAAACACTTCCCTGCAAGGCTGCTGTGGACCAAGCAGTGTCTTTCAGGCTCCAGGTATCCAGTTTCAGGTAAAAAGATAAAAATTCAGAACCACGTCCTGCGGGCTCTGACATGGGGGGTTTGGAACAAGATGATCTTTTAGGTCCCTTCCAACCCAAAGCATTCTATGATCTCTCAGGGTTTCTCTTACACCCTGCTGCTTACACCAACCAAGGAAATCACCTGTTGTGATCAGCTGCAGAAGTAGGGAGAGAAGTACAGAGTTTCCTTCACTCCGTATCTTTTTATGGGATTACACATCTATCACAACGAGACAAGATCCAGCCGTGGAATCACACAGAAACCCCCTTCCAAAGTCTCTCAGTCAAGGATGTGACATTAATGGTCCTCACTCAGATGACACAGACAGGACACTCAAATCCCAGGAGACCTTTAATGTTTTATAACCCAGGCTCCGTATTCACGCCTGCCACAGTGGGCACAGGGACCGCAACCTCCATCTCCGGATGCTTCAGCTCTTCGACAGCCTCCTGCCAAAGAGCTGTGGGAGCCCTGCTCTGTGGTTACTCGCTCCAAGGACAATACAGTAATAAAACACAAAGCTACGAAACTAGGAATAGAATTTCTTAAGCATTCTTACAGAGCACAGAGCAGCTACAGATCTAATTAAACCAAACGCCAGACTGCAAACTCAGACTGATCTTGCATTGCTTGGTCCATTTGCCATAAAGGCAAAGTTATGCCTCTATTTTCTCCACCTCATTTGAGTTTTCTGCTAAGAAGAGAGTCCTCTCGCAAAGAACGAGCCTCTTCTGAAAACAAGCTAGCAAAAAAGCCTACTCTTAATTTTCTAGCCAGCTCACAGGGTGGGAATCACCCACAGGGTGGGAATACTTCTTTCCCCAAGCAGGACTCAGTAGGAAGAGTCCACTGGATGTCAAAAGCCTTCCTGGCAAAAGCCCCGCAATTCAGGAAGAGTTAAGTAATGCAGTGCTAATGGTCCTTCAATAGAGTCATAGCTCTTCAAGCCATCTCCCCGCTATGTGTCAAATTCCTACTACAAAATGGAAGATGCAATCCGCACTGAGAGCTACAGATGGCATTAATAAAACCAAAGGGAATTTGGAATGGGACTCAGACATATTCCTAGTATCTGACACGGGATGAAAAAAGTCTGCTCGTCCACCATGAGGTGAAAGCCTTCACAGGAAAGTGTCATCTACTCAGCCCAGCAGGGCAGGAAGAGTGTTGCAAATGTTAACGATGCTAGAAGTGAAATTACAGCCCCGAATCAGCAGGAAGATCCCTCGAGTGCCTCTAGCACTGCTCAGAGTGAACCCAAACAGCAAGCCGACTCTGAACACTGCTGTTAGGAACACCGTGAGCAGCAGTGAAACCAGTAAGGGAGCATTCTGTGACTGGTTGAAAAATTTGTGGGAACGTAAAGCAGCAGCAGAACAATCCATGGCCAAGATGACAGAAAAGCTACAAAACCACAAGAGTGAGTAGATCTCCCCTCCCACGGTGACACAAGGAGCACAAACACCCACCTACCGCCGGGAGCTGCACCAGTAGAACCACACTTGCTCTCAGCCATTTCCACCACTGAATCCCATTAGGGATTTACTACGAGTAGTATTTCCCATAGAAAGGAACCAGGGCTTTACGTTCATTTCTCCACAAACCAAAGGATGACACATCCACAGTGCAAGATGGCAATACCCAATTTAAAACCAACTGGCAGAGGCAGTAAAATGCCACGTTTAACTTGCTGCATCTTCTCTCAACTCCAGTCGTGCACTGTTTGATCTACAGCGGAGGCAAAAAGATACTGAGTAGGGAAGAGAGAAAGAAATACTTGCTAAGACAGTGCAGGAAAGAAATAAATCATCTATTATAACAAAGAAGCATAAGCAAAGCCAGAAAGTGAAAGCAGATTTAACAGAAGAGTTGTAAGGAAGCCAATTTTAAAGCCTATATTTGGGGTGGAGGAAAATCAGCAATCCCCCACATACATCACGGCATAAGTCACTCTCTATATGAAGACATCTGCACTAAGTGCGTGCACTAGTCCTACAGGCAGGCATAATATTTACAAGACAGTAGCTATTCTCATATTTCTGAGCAAAAGGCTTTAAAAAGAATAGCTCGAGCCCGTTTTAAATAAATTATTCTAAAACTTCGCGTTTCCACGCGGCCAATGTCAAAATGTCACCCTGCCCTTCGCTAGAGCATAACTCGCATCATTGAATGCGGCACGTTCCTTCCTCTTTCGGGCTCACCTTGAGCACAGCCAAGCGCTGCGAACATTTAGCTGGGTTCAAGCCAAAGGTGACCGCACGAACATTAAGACACGGGGCATGTGCTGGACAACACATTGAGAAAGGGTGATAATTGGGAGGTATTATGTCCAGGCACAGAATTAAGGCTTAAATACAAATGACTTCTATTTTGCACCGCCACGTCTGATGACTACAGTCTAGACTTTTTAATGAAAGAATTGGAAGGAGGAATGGGACAAAGCACAGTTATTGCTCGTGAAATCCTATGGTTTTTCATTTAAATTGCAGGTGTATCTCTTTGTAATGACCTCTGGTCGTTTATTCCAGAGCTCAAGTAGTTTGCCAATTCCGTGCAAGTTGCGAGGCCACTTATTTCAAACAGTACTCACACACAAGGGATTCGTGTTGTTAAGGCTCAATTACGTGTTTTGCCCAAAGCCTGAGAATCTTTGCTCAATCATTTCATGTTGGTACCTGCGGTGTCCAACAGACAAGTAATATTCCACCACTAATCCAGCACGCTCAAAGAATTTCAGAAAATAAGGAGAAGCAGATTTCTGAAACTCGGCTATCAAAGCTGAAATCCAGCCAAAATATTTGAACGGCATGTAAACTTGCTGACAGTGAATTATTCACCATCTTGATGAGAGCTCTCGCTGTTGACAACAGCGCTGAAACCCACGCATTGTGTTCAGAGCTCAGAGGTTTCTGCCCATGTAAGACGATGTCTTGCTCAGGACTCGTAATACTCCGTGTAGAGCAAAGAACGGCGATAAACCAGTAAAGATCATACAGTTTAGAGGTGCTTCCCCTCCAGCGGTCCACCAGTACAGAAACACTCGACATTGCAAACTTATTGCCCAGGTCTTTAATTCAGTCCTCAGCCTCAAAAGGAGGAATATAAACCCGTATTCAATCACTTGTAAGAAGTCCAATATCATTTTCAGAGCCATCAGCAACTGATGGCAAATAGCCACGGCTGGGTACATCCCCCCGTGGCCCCACCGAACTCCACGTTATAAATAAATGACTCTGATTTCTAAGCTATAGAGAGATCTGGCTATTGTGAACCGCACGACTCAATGCCAAGGTTTCTGCAGAAAGGAAGGGGAGTCTTATGGAAATTTGCACCCCACCCCATCCTGCATTGTTCTCTCAAAACTCTTTCGGTATCTCTTAGGCCCTGAACACAGAAAAACGTCATCCGTTTTCCCACCTTCGGCAAACATTCAGGTTGGGAATCCTTACGGACGGCTTTGGAGAGGAAACAGTCAGCCCCTCAATATAACACAGGCCAGGACTGGAACAGAGGGTGAGGAATAGGGTCGGCCACGCAAAGCATGTCAGTAAGAGATCTGACAAAGTTGTCACCGGGGTCACTCTGCTGTCTGATTTCACCAATAAACTGCTTCGCCTACAGTCACCGGCTCTCGGTGCACGCAGCAGAGCCAGGCTTTCAGCCGCCTCCCTACGGCCGAGCGGTGCTGAGCACAGCAAAGGACTGCATCGGCCTCTACAAGAGATGGAAGAAAATAAAGGCAAGAGAAAAAGCCGCTGGTCGCAGGTGGTATCTGTGAACAGGGGCAAGTATCAGCCCATTTAATATTCTCCCCAACCTTTTCACTGCAAGCACCAAAGAATGGAGAGATATGGTCAGAGTGTGCTGCTATGATTCTATGTCCAACCTCCTGCAGCCCTTAGGATACCCCAAATTAGCTGAAAGTAGCACACATCCCCATCGTACCTTTAACCTGGTATGATTTAGCCTGAAGCTCACCTCAAGACAAGGACAGAACCAGTACTGACACCCTGACGGTCTGCAAGGAAGACACCAGAACCTCACCAGCAAATACAAATATACAAGGTACCTGGGTGATTTGGGGAACACCTTTGAGGCCATTTTCCCCATGGCAGCAACTACACTGAGCTCCGAGGGCCAGTTACACAAGTCCTGTGTGACCTGCCACATTTACTTAAGACGCTATTAGCATGCCTAAATTAGATTTTCAGTTTGAAACCAATTATATTTATTTGATTTCTTGCCAGCATCCCTGGCTAATTTAAAGGGCACTGCAGCTATGCAGTGTTAATTCTACACGACGGAAAGCAGGCTCAGACATCTCATTTCCAAACACAGCAATATTACTGGAGAAGGTTTATCCTTCCCTTTTAATCACTGTCAGTTGCCTTTATGGTATATGCAGCAATGTAAATATCATGCTGGCTGTCATCAAGTATTACCAAGGCTCGAAACACAGTCCTGGTACAGTAGCCAAGCCCAGCATTCTCCTTTCTTCCCTCCCAACCTTTATCTCTGAACTCTGTCTCAACCCTAATTGTCAACTGTAGAGGATATTTTATTTGGCCGGGATTCCACTAAACAGAACAATCTGTCTGCATGCAGTGCAGATGTTTGATAGTACAGTGGTTATTTTAGGTAAATAATCTTTTAAGTATCAGATATGTCCTCTCATGCAGGCTATTATCCTCTCTTTTTAGGGAATAGCTTGATCTAGTAAGTCTTTTCTGCATCTATTACTGTGTTCAGCACACAAGATTAGCCCACTGGTTAAAAATGACATTCTTCAACCAAGAGTAACGAGAATCAGCACGAGCCTTAGGATCTGGACAAATAACTATCCTCAGGCTGCTGGTACATCAGCTGTTCAAATAGAGATTTGCATTGGTGTGTCATTCAACAGGAAAAGAGTTCATGCTCAAGACACTTTTTCCAGTCAAGTACAGTTTGCTGGAAGTCAATACCCAGGTATTTCTTAGCTGTTAATCCCAAGTTATTTATTAGACAGCATTTGGCATCATCAATCGTAATTTTTATTTTAGTGAAGGGATGGAACTTAAGGCCTCAGATTTCAAATTGCTCAGCACACGACCTTGCAAGGTGAGAGACAGAAAGAGGTTAACCTGGAGTACTGCATCCAGCTCTAGAGCCCTCAGCACAGGAAGGATGTGGACCTGTTGGAAAGAGTCCAAAGAAGGGCCAAAAAGATGATCAGAGAGCTGGAGCACCTCTGCTATGAAGACAGGCTGACAGAGTTGGGGTTGTTCAGGCTGGAGAAGAGAAGGCTCCGGGGAGACCTTATAGCCCCCCTTCCAGTACCTAAAGGGGGCTACAGGAGAGATGGGAAGGGACTCTTTGTTAGGGAGTGTAGCTACAGGACGAGGGGTAACTGTTTTAAACTGAAAGAAATTTAGATTAGATATCAGGAAGAACTTCTTTCTTGTGAGGGTGGTGAGGTGCTGGAACAGGTTGCCCAGAGAAGCTGTGGCTGCCTCATCCCTGGAGGGGTTCAAGACCAGGCTGGATGGGGCTTTGAGCAACCTGGTCTGGTGGGAGGTGTCCCTGCCCATGGCAGGGGGGTTGGAACTAGATGATCTTTAAGGTCCCTTCCAACCCAAAGCATTCTATGATTCTATGAAATGGCACAGGAGATGACATTCTTACAGGTGAGGACATACAACACATCAAGTTTCCAAAGGACTCATTTTCCACTGGCAGTTCTTAAGGAATCGCAGATCAGAGACATTCGTAGCCCAACACATTTAAGGTTTGGAGACAACACAAACACCACACTGCAGCTCTTCCGTGACTTCGCTGGGAAGTGTCCTTGAAGATATAGCCTGAATGTAAAGCAAGTAGCATAAAAAACCCCACTGAGCTATAGACACATGCTATGAAAGGGAAGGCATTGTTACTTCCCACTGTCGCAGGGAATCCATTAAGCAGCTGTTTCATACAGCGATGACAGGGTCACACGGAGGTTCGAGTGTTTAATAGAACGTGTGCCTGTAATTCCCCCATGCACCATTTCAAACACAAGCACTCATTAATTTGGTATAGGGATTATACAATCTGGCATCAGCTATAGCAGGGAACTGGACCCCATGACCCCACGAGTCCTTTCCAGCTCTGCACCTCAGCGAAATAAGTGACAGCAGCTTTCTGGTTTTGTTTGGAAAATTGACATAATGAAATCCATCTCTGGGGATTTTGCAGGCAAGGTGTTTACTCCGTGACAAGAAGCATCACACTTATGAGTTTTTAAGCCATCAAGATCATCTAATACTGTATTGCCTGCCTGAAGCTGGAGATGGCCTGAAATGCCCAACTGCTGTTTCAGCTGCCCCACTTACCTCAACAGGTACCAGCTCTGAGCACGGCCAGCACATTTTCTTAAGAAAAACATATTCTTTTAGTGCTCTCATCCCACAGCCATTAACTTGCTCTCTCACTTTTTCAAACGCCATCATTTTCCACTACCCTCTGCGCCGTTTTCAAAGCTTCCTTTTCAGAGAGCTGGAACAAACCCTGCAGCCCAAGAAAATGGACTTAAAAATCCCCTGAAGACCAAAAATGAGCAAAAGCCTAGCTTAGACCGAATCGAAAATGAAAATGCACGACCTAGCCAACAGTAACTGTGAAGCTTTCATCCAGTGTGTAGGAAAACTTCAGTTTTACAAAACATATGTTGAATTGCCACAAGATGCAATCATCTCATACCTTGACCACAAGAATGTAAATACGATTCCACAGTCACAACTACTTTTTTTTTTTAAGAATATTCTCCTATTTGACAACACTCTCCCCTCTAACAAATAGTAAAAGTCATCAATTAACTCTGATCTATGACAAATTGCAACTTAAATTCTTCCGCACAGTGAGTAGAGGGTACCACAGGACATGCCATGTGCTCAGAAGACTCAGTGGGGTATTCAAGGTCAAAAATATCACTCTGCAGTTTTAACTTAATTAACAATTCTGTGGATGGATGAAAAGGAAACAGACCATCCTCCCACACAACTTTATTAATAGCAAGGTGCTAGCAGTAAAATAAGAGTAAAGTTTGTGCTTAAATTACCATTCATGACTATAAAGCAGTAAAATTTTGGCAAAACCCAAGGAGAATTTACTACAGTAAGAGATGATCACTGAAGTATTTCAGCTCTCACTATTCTTTAACAGCTGCTCGTACCTTTTCTCTCCAGGATGAATTTACATAGGCTCATTTCCTGCCTGAAGGAAATATCCATTTGGGAGAACGCTATAAAGTCAGTTTAGCATGAAACAGTGAAATGAAACAAAACAAGAAATTTCTCTCCTCCGCCCCCAACTCAGTAGCTCCCAAGACAAAACGGATGGGGCAGAAAATTGAAATTCGGCCAGAAACTAAAACCTGATTCAGAAGAGCTTTTCTGTATTCCCTAAAAACGCATTTTAATTTGCCTGAGTTCTAAGAGTTTGAGTGTTGTTTCACACACATGCACTACAAGCTGTATAAAACTTTAATGGATGTGTGGAGGGAAGACTCGGCCAATTTGACAATTCAGTGAGAAAGTGAATCAGTGCCGTGGATTTAGTCTGTACTTCATTTAGGGGTGGGATTTGTGAAGCCTTCATAAGACTTGAGGACAGCTGTCCCCTGGGGACTTCCCAGTGTGCAGAACCAAGGAGGTCTAAGAAATCCTTGCAAGGTGTGTTAGGCTCTGGTTTGGTGGAGGTTGATACACAATCATTAATGAGTTTCTTTTAACTGCAAGAAAACCTGTGTTAAGAAAAAATTCTGCGTGCGGTGGAACATAGCAGGAAACAGTGATCTTCAAGAACCTTGGGCAGTGGTGAGAGAAAGGACTTGGGGGAAAAAAAAAAGTTGCTGGATGGTGTAGCTATTGAGTAGAGGTGAAAAGAGATACTGGATTTTTTAATTTTTGCATTTGGATCACCACAAATCCCTACCTGCTTGTACTGTGTGATGGGACCACATAATCTGCTTAAAAATAAGCAATATGCAGGCTGCGATGATTGACATGAGAACCCCCAAATTAGTGATATTTCAAAGGCAAACAAAGCACCCAAACAACCAAAGGGACCAAACTTAGAGTTGACAAAATCCCACACTAAGGTCAGTCTCTCCACTCGAATTCAGGCACAAGAGGAACACGAGAAATACTGAAGTGGCATCATGGGTTTAGTCAGGTATCTGTCACCCCGCTGTCACCGAGCTGTATTTACACTATTTGCTACAGTGCTCTTGTCTTACTGAGACAAGTTTGATTTTGTTCTTAGTATGGCTCCATCAGCATATGCCTTATTTTGCACATCCGAGGTACCACACCTCCTCTCATGCACCAAGAGAGATGACCTTCTGGTGAAGAGCCTGGACTGTCCATCAGCCAGGGACATAACCCTGCCTCCGAGACCTTCCCAGAGGCTGCTGGAACGACAGACGGAGCTTGATGTTTTTTTAGAAGTGTCAAGGCTGAACTCCCATAGGTGAAGTGACAGGAAACTGCAGCAACTTTTAAGAGCCAAGTTCGTCATATCTGCATCTCACTTGTTTGATTTTTAAAGTGAGTGCAGGGTAATAGGCTAAATGCATCTGGAAAGCCCCAGGATCCTGATATTTCAAAGATTTTGCAATGCCAAATTCCACCGCTCCAACAGCTATTCTTCTACACCCACAAAGCTCTCAAGTCTGTCTCTCCCTATTAAGAAAGTTTAATAACACTGAGTTTACAAGCACTCCATTAGCATGTCCGCAGCTAAATTTACTGCTGCAGAGATTTACGATGGATATCATGTATTGTAGGGGGAAATCTTCCAAGAAAATTTGACCAAAATGCAGGTTTTCGCAATTCACTAACACAATTAGCAATAAGAACCAATGTTATTGCCCATCAGTTTAAACAGCTCCAACTTTTATTACAAGATTACATCTCTGGACACCGACTTGGTGGGCAAGCTGCTAACATTCAGCAATAAAAGAGATGCTGCCAAGTTTAAATAGATGAACGTTCTGGGGAAGAGCTGATCCTCTCCAAGATTTCATCAGTTGCAGAAGGAAGGAGGCTCCCAGATGTGCATTTGTCAGTCAGCACATACACCCCTCAGGTGTGCTCAGAAGCACAGCACCTTCAAATTTCCCACCACTACCCAAGATATTTGCATTAAATTGAAACTATTTAAATGGTATTCTTGAGAAATTAAAATGTTAAACATTATTCAGTCCGGGAATCTACCACATAGAAATCAACCACAGGAAAGTGTGAACTGTTTCTATGTGAAACACCCCTTTTTTTCCTCTTTATACCCCAGAATAACTGAAAGCAGCAGGAACCATCTACGGCTCTCCCCTCAAATCAGCAGGCAAGGCTTCGATAAAAAACGATGCATTCTTCCCAGCCAGCCTCTTTCACCACAGCTTGGCTTTGTATGTCCTGAGTCTGCTTCCTTGTGCATTTTATTCTCCTTCCTATTTGAGAGCAAACAACAGAAACACAAAACAGACGCACACAACTAAACACCGTTTGCTTCCACTTCCCAAGAGGTGAAGATTGACTCAATTTAGCCCTATTTTAGTAGAGTGATAGTATTAAAGGTCTTAAAGAAATGAGATGTGCCAAGTATCCAAAGGAAAGGTAGCCTGGATGCAGGAGTGACCTGGATGTTCAGTCTCACTCTGGAATACACAGAAATATATATTTCTCTATGTCCAAACAGCTGAGAAACAGCAGTACCAAGCATCACCCAACTTCAGTGTCCAAGCAGATCAAGTGCAATGAATGACTGCTGACATTTTTTAAAAACAGACCTACGTTCCCCCAAAGTTAGTTTTATACAAGCTTTAACATAATATAAAACAACAAAAAGGCTTTTCTACCAACTTTAAATGGAAAAAGTTCACACATGAGCACACAAAGCAAGTCTTCAAATGAATTAACCAGCCTGAATACTGGGAATACGCTGGAGGAATCAATTTTGTTTAGCTAGGCTGGGGGGAGGAGTGGGAACCCGCGAGGAAATGCTAAACCAAAACATATGGCACAAAGACTGAAGTCTAAACACTCAATTTAGTTCTTAAGCAGTTATATTTTATAGTGTGTAACGTTTTTCTTGAATGGGTTTTAAATAGCTAGGTATATGAAACTGGCTGCAGCCAGCACACAAGGCTCCCAGGTAATAATAAACACCACGCTTCAAAAAAAAAAAACCCCACCTAAAAAGTTATCATTGGACAGGAGCCTCCCATGCCAGCCTGGTTTTTACATCCCAAGATTTCAATCGTACTGGTAAGGACTTACAGGTTGCCCTCTCTCAATAGCAGTGCTTCTTCAATACATGAGAAAACTACACAAGCACAAGATGGGTGAAAGAGACATCTTCATAGAATCAAGAAAATTCTCCCCAAATTTTAAGACTTTCCTCTATAACCACAAAAGAAAATTTCTCCCCTGGGTGCATATACATGCTCACACATAGAGCTTGGAAAGAACATGGCTAAAAATCCAAATATTCGACTCCAAAAGGTCAACATGTTCACAGGCAAAGCCCAACTCAAAAGCTACACAAACCGCAGTCATTAAAAAAAAAACCTAACCATTCAGTAAATGGTGACTTCAATTTTCAATTTAAGCTTGATTTCTGAGGGGAGAAGAAACTCCCACCACATCTGTTCAAGCAGCCTGCATTGTCCCCATCGCTACGAAGGAATCTGCCAGGGGAGAAAGGGCACAGGAACAGAGCAAGGGAGCACTCCCACCACTAATTTATCTTCTGTTTCTGGCACAGGCTGTTCACAGCGAAGAGGATGCTCCTAAATCAAACAGCCACAGCCAGCACAGCTCTCATCTCTCCAAAAAAGTAGCAAAATGAGAATGACCCAGTTCTAACCAACTCCGCTACCGCTAACCAGCATTTCCAACAGGAATTGCGAGATCCAAGGGAAGCTGCGTGTGCAGGTATCCCATCAGCACAAGCAGCAGGAGGTCGAATTTTTATTATTTTTTTTTTCCAGGCTTCAAAAAGAAGACGGCTGTGATTTATCTGCAATCCACGCTTGGAAAACCACCTTCACAACCACCAGCACGGACTACATTTTTCTTTTTAGGTGAGAATTCAGATTTCTCCAGAGGCGGCATTCACCTGCAAAGACTATCGTTACTCTGGGTGTACATTTCACAGAAATGCTTTACAAATTGCTTCTCCTAGCCCACCTCCATTTTATCTTTTTTTTGAAATGAAAGCTGGGTTATGATCATCCTGAACAAGGTTCCTTGACTCAGTGGAACAACAGTTATTTATCCTAAGGAGGCTACTCAGCAGTTACTAACACTAACCAAGCACACCAGACACAGGCATTAATCCATACCTTTATCGTGGCATGAGTCATCCCCAATGCTGAGTAATCCTTTTTTTTTTAGTATTCCTCCTGATCAGGAGGGCAGTTTTGCAGGAGAAGTTCTCCTTTACAGGCAGAAAACTTGCTCGTTCAACTCCTGCCCCAAAATGCTATGGAGCCATCCACATCAAATCAAAATCACGTATAGCTATTTTCAGGCCAAACCAGTAGAAATTAAGGAATTGGACTACACATTGATTTCCTTTGTTCTGATGGGGAAAAATACCTGAGCTGATAACCTACTGAATGTCGGACTCTAAATGTAAAGAGCAACATTCTTCATCAGGAAACAAGTTAAATCCTTTAAAAGCATCGGTGCAAGGTTCAACTCCTTCCACACCAGGACGCCTCTTTGTTCCCTGCTGAAAAACTTATACAGCTCCACAGGAGTAAAGAAGCTCAAAAAAAAACCTCCTGGAGGTTTACAGGAGACACGAAGCAGGACACAAGACAGTCCAGCTCAGTTAACACAGTGACATTTTGTCCCACAAATCATATACGTGCTAGGGAACTTGCGTCACATCTCCATCCAGGACACTGGCAGCCACACCAGTGTTTGAAATGAGTAAGGGGGGGGATGGGAAAGTTAAAAAGAGAAACCATATGTTTGCAATATACACATTTCAGTGTACATTCCATCACACACCAGAATGCCAACATCCAGAAACTCAGTTTACAGAAGGACAGGGAAAAGACACAGAAGAAATCAAATACTTCTTTCCTGATTTCTCCCCCAAGTTCTGTCAGTTAATGTGAGACGAGGACACATCTCTGTGCTCTTCCTAATACTTGGAGGCTGTAGGATGTGAGTCTCCAGCAGCAAGTTCTCCTAAGAGCAGAAGTACATTTCCATTCCCTTTTGTTCCCATCCCACTCTGCTCCTCAGCTACAAAGAGGCAGATTGTCCATTTGCTCCTACCCTTGGATACTCAAGCTCAAATCCTTGCTTCGTGCTACCAGAGCAGCCCTTCACAGGCTCCCAAAGGAAAAAAGAAAAAAAAAAAAAAAAAGGCATTTCCTACACACACGGATCCAGTTCCCTTTCTCGGAGAAACGGGTGGCATTTTCTCCCCCTTCCTCCCTGCACCTTTACCTCCTGCTCCTCAAAGGGGCTGAACATCATCTTCCCCAGGGCGCATTCTCCAAAGGAGGCTTAAAGGATTGATCTGTAAGATTACACCTCCTTGGTCTTTACAAGGAGTTTGTCTCCTTCCCAAAGCTCTGCTGCTCCCACTGAGCAACGGGAGAGGACAAAGCCCGATCCCACAGAGCAACAGGGATTTCCAGAAGGATTTCCCCCCCTCAACAGCTTTAGTTCCTTCCTACTTTTAAACAATGCCAAGAATTTAATCTCTTCAAACAGCATTTTCACAAACTCTCCCACCCTCCCTAACAGAAAACAAGTCTCCCCACGAGGCAGAAATGGAAGGCGCGGGCATGACAGCGCTACGTCATTTATAAACTTCAAATAAAAGCAATCCACAAAGATTACTCTAAAAATTAACCTCCTTCCTAAAAGCTTTTGGCCAGGAGCCTGCCCTACCGCCTCCTGCTTTATTCTGTGCCTCTGGAGAGCGAGGCTGGAGGCACTGACCTTACAGTCACCTGTGGCACCACCTCAGATGTGTCACATACTTGCCCTAGAGCAATATATCCCTCAAACACACACCCCAACAAAATGGTTGAGACAGCCAATAAATCAGTACAGCGGGAGGCCTTTGGTAAATGTGCAGTTTAAAGTCAAGAAGGGGCGGGCGGG